>LBNU01030757.1:47982-70218 GCA_014162995.1 Artemisia annua | reverse complement strand
TTCTCTCATGTGGGTTGGTAGTATGTTGAGGAAGCGATGTACAGTAGTTACATCATTATCTTGTCATTCTTAAAGAGAATATAGAATCACAGATTATTTGATGATATACCTAAGATACTTATACGCATGCATCATTTGATTAAAAAGATCATTCATGTCTACAAAATAATAATATCCAAGTCCATCGTTAGTTAGTGACCTTATTCCCTGATTTGATATAGCCGTCAAGATGATGATGGTGTATACCTCGAAGCTTTTTGTTAATCACTTTCTGATTTGAATGAATGAATGAATGAAAAAAAACAAAACAAAACATGGTAGTACAAACAATAGACACAAATACATGCAAAATTATAGCAAAAGAAACCATAACCTGAGCAAGCTAAGATTCCTTAATACTACATAATAGCTTACTTCGAGCCACTTGGTAGGTTATCACATTCACTGGTACCAAAAATTCAGATAACATTGTGCAAATATTTCTATACTTTGTAACCACAATATTAAATCAAAGAGTTAAGGTCCATGATACAAATTCGTCGAAACATAATCAACTAAAATAATACTAAGATATATGGTACTATTATAAAATTTAGATATATGGTACTGTTAACGCTGTCCACACTCCCATATATAAGGCCATAACGATGGAGATATTATCAAATTTGCATCCTTATCTGTAGTAACTTCATCCTGAAATAACCAAAACTTCTTTCTCTTCAATGTAGGTATCCCTGCAGTGTTGTTTTAGAATTTTCAATCGCCCCAAGGTTCAGCATCATCAATGTTTGCATTAGAAACAATGGTATTATCAGCCTTGGGAAGGACCTTTGGATCAGTAGGATATATTTTATGGCGATATGATACCACTTGAAGATTCATATGAATGCAAGGCAGACACTGCTAAGTACTTACCATGAAGCGCTCAAAAAGCAAGCTCCATAACTGAGGAACAAAGCTGTACTTCAGCTTCAAGCCATAGATTCTTATACAATAGATGGAACTTGGAAGTTCTACCTCACACTCTAAATTCCATTAAGTTTCCTAGTCCAAAGTAGAAACTAAAATAATTAAGCAAAATGCCAAACAACATTCATATCATCCCTCAAGGATGATTGCATTCACTTTTTGACAGCATCTCCATACATCTCAGGACTGGGGTGATCTAGCAGACATAGTTTCTTATTTTCATCTGTTGTTGCTAACCGAAAGCTCGGCTGGTTTGGTGCTAGAAACTCCCACTGTATTCCAAAACTTCCAACTGTCCGGGATATCACCATGTATATAATAGCACATTTTAAGAAACTTAATGACCCATAACCTTTTTCATTTATCTTATGTTTGATTGATCCATGATATATTTTATTCATTTTTAACACAAGAATTTCTCAATCACATCTTTGCAAGCAATCATATTCAACTTTTGTAGGGAAAAAAAAAAGAAATTGGCATATAGTATCAATAAACTTTTGTTTAATATATATGGTTCATAATGTTAATTATATTCTTCACGATCCATTTCAGATATATTATTTTTATGCCATGAATAAGTAGTAATTATATTGACTGGTCCCCGGTAATACCAGTTAAAAAACTGAACTGAAGTATGAAACGGCTCATTTTGGTGACTAAGAGTGCAGGACCAGGTATTGACAGAAAGCCGTGACTATTATCTAAAACACATGACTTGTCCCCAACAACCTCAACCCATGTACTAATTGTCATACATCTATATCCTGAAGGTTAGCCAACCAACTCCATTTATAGGTCTTTTATGCAAGGCCCAAATTTATATCTTGAGAACCAATTTTACTACTAATTACATGGCCCAAGATAGATTTAAAATGAAACGATAATACATTTTATTCATTTATAGTCTACTTTTGATGCAGCTATCCACATAATTAAGTAACTATTTTATTCGAAAATTTAGATATATGGTACTATTAGAATATTGTTTTTTAATCAGGATTGACAAATTCATCATATACAATATAAATAAAAAATTGTAGTCGATTAAGCCAGCTCATGCAGGTTTGTTTCGACCCGTACATAAAAGATGACATGTTTCAGTTTGAACCCAGTTTGACCCGTTACCCAACCCACCCGACGCGCCAATTGTACCACCTCTAATCACAAAAGAAATTAATTACGGAAAGGAAACCAATAGAAAACACACAAATAAAACAATACCTGCTATAACAACAGTATGCTGTAATACAATCTTGTTGCATTGATGTAGCATTTTGTACTCCGGTGAATAGTATAGCAGGGTACATGGAAGTTGGAACCCATTGCATTAAAGATCTTGTTTGTTTCTCCTGTAAGAATGCTAAAAGTTTAATAGAAGGTTCGTCATTTGTTTATATATCACTGTTAATTAACTCTCATTGTTACCTTTTAGACCCCATATCCCACAAGATTGTGCCAAACATAAACGCTATGACGGTTGTGAATAAGAACCTCACAGCAGTGTATGGAGGATCTAGTCAATATGACCGCCATACATTGTGTCCAAAAAGATTGTGAATAATTCGTTCGGAACTCAATGTCAAAACAACCAGGTATCGGTTTACAACTTTCTTTTATTAGTTGTTTATTTAGCCTGAAATAGTCACCAAACAACATAATTAGGAAACGAATAAATTGGGTTATAATATAAGTAATTGGTTATATTCACCGGTGTCCTACTTGTATAGTTCTGATTTCTTTATAATTCTGCAAAATTAATGCCTAAAGTTCTTCATATGCGGCTAATATCACCTCTAACATCAAAGTTGTTGGATTATAACCGTCTTTCAATTTCTTCACTCCTTCCATTTCCTACATCAAAGACGTTTCATGATGTTCATATTTTATATTTCAACTATATGTGTGGTTTTATTTACAGTAATACTTTTCACATGTTGTGATACTAACCTTAAAGTACTTGATTAAGTGAGAAGAATGACAACCCGCTGGACCGACATACTATATCTCTTCACCTCCTCTTTTCAAGAGAAATAACTGTATATAGAAAAAGGAATTGGTAATTAGTTTCGTTATGTTAGAGACTGACAACATAATATGTGTATCTGATACAAAATTACCTCATCAAAAGCATCAAAGATGTCGATACTTGGCTGATGTATGGTGCAGACCACTGTTCTTACTGTGTTTCTCACTGTTCTCTTGACTATAGCGACTGCTCTGGAATCAAGATGATGACTCACTATTCCAAAATTATGACGTGTTGTGACTTAACCGCTTTTCGCTTTTAGGCCACCCCGGGTCGGTGTTGAAAGGTTTCATAGATAAACAGCGAAAGTAAAGTAAAATGTGGAATGTAAAAAAATTATCGTGTAACATGTACAAAATCACTATGTGCTCACCTCGTTGGTTGGGCCGTGCAGCTTCCTAATATCTGATAGAAACACCCGCCATTGTATGTCACCGCAAGCCGTCAATAGTAGCGCACCATTGGAATTGCAGAGATTGCAAAGTGGTTGGCATTGATAAATAGGCACAGGATTGGTGGTAGATGAAATGTAACAGCACAGTTATCTAAAGAGCATGTTACAATCAACAGTTATTACCTTGGTTATTATTCGATGTGAGTCGGAAAGTACCTAATTTAAATGAACACTGAATGAATAAATATGAATAATAAATAAATTATAAAATTACCTGAATTATACATTATGTGTAATTGCACTACAAATTCTAAAAAACAACCAAGATATAATTCATGTTCTATGAACTATCAATAACAAATAAGCCCTAAATAATTTAACAATTAAAACACTATAAAAAAAGAAAACATAAAAATTAGTACAAAGAAACTTAAAAATCCCAAACCAATATAGGTGTGCCTCGAATCAAAGAAATCCACTATGTCAGTTTGACCTTCATATAAAATTAATAATATAATTGATAAAATACATAATGGACTCCCATACATAATTTTAATCCGAACAGAAAGCTTAAGTTGATCAATTATAACTCCACATGTTCATGTTTCTGCAAAAAAAAAAAAAAAAAAAAAAAAAAAAAAAAAAGCAAACAAAAGTCAAAATGATGTAAGCAAACAAAAAATAAGTTACCAGTAATTAGATGAATGAAAGCATTAATAAGAAATATCGGATTTTTGAAGTGTTATTGAAAACTGATTTTGAATTGGTATGAAACTAATTTTTGAATGGTTTAGTGAATGAAAACGCCTTGAAAGAAGCGTACAAAGTAAGAAGAGTTGATGAGTTTGCGAAAAATAGCATAATGGTTGTTAAATTAGGAGCATTTAAGTGTCACGATTAAGTAGTTACCAAGAAATTTCCTTCTCATTTGACGAAAATGAGGTGCAACCAGTATGCCTTACGCCAATAATTCCAGCCAATTGAATTCAAGACACGCAAAAATTAAAATGCTTGGTCTTTAGGGCTTGTACATTATTCACGTTTATTAGATAGATTAATTAGAATATAGATAGATGTATAAAATTAATAGCAATTCTTAATTCTATGGTTTTTTTTTTTTTTTTTTCAACTTAAATATAGTACGTTTTATCATCCTTGGTTGACCAAAGAGCGTAGTTATTTTTGTGTGCATTCTTTTTCATTTACCCAATTTACACCTTTTGCCCGACATATATGCCGTACATTTTAATTGATACATACTTTAACTTATTAACGAAACAAACAAAAACAATTTAAAACAATTATCAGTCCACATGTTTGCGTAGGGCTGGTTTTTTTTTTTTCCCCTTCCCTTGTATAGGCAGTGAGTCCCACCGTTTGTAAATGCCTTTAATAGGAAAGTCTCAATTTACCCTTTGGATATAAAAGAATAAGAGATTTTATGTGGGTCCATCTCTTCACAAAAAAAAAAAAAAAAAAAAAAAAACCTCCCCCTTAGCCCGTAGTCTCAAATGCATATTCTTTGATAACAAAATGTGACACCAATAATCATATATATCCCATCACTAATAATAAAATCAAAGGTATTTGAGTTTCACGGCTATTTTATCTCTATCGCCATTTGGTGCTTCATTTCAACATGTATCGTAAATCTCGAATCTACGTTTTCATTTTCTAAAGCTTCATTGACATCAACAAATCCATTGTTTGTTTTATCCCAACACTAATCAATAGCAATGAAAATAGATTACTACAACTTTCATCATGAACTTCCATGAGTTCCAGAACTACAATATGTACTGTGGACACGAGTAAAGGCCACAACCATTCACTTAGTTTTTTTTTAACTAAAACCTAACCACAAAGTAATCGGAGTTTTAAGGAGACTTTCATAGATGAACAATTCAATTCACACATAAAAAGGAGTTTTTAATTTAATTCTATTTAATTCTGCTAGGGCAAATTTTATTTTCTATCTAATGAGTTTTGGTCTTTATAATTTGTTTTATAATAGCAAAAATGTATAGGAAAATATAATATGTGTTGATTGGAAAGAGATACAATATACTGGTTAATATTTTTAAACATGCCATACAATGGTAAATAATTTTTTCAAGTACAAGTAGTTTGTCAAAAACTTTGGAAAACTGAAAAAACCCAAACCGAAAAACCGAAAATACTTGAATAACCGAACTAAAACTGATGGTTTGGTTTTCTATTTTTTGAAAACCCAACATTTTTAGTTCAGTTTTGGCCAAAAACCGAATAATAATAAACGAACCTTAAATGATTTGATTATTATTGGGCCAAACTAGATTACATGGGTTGGTCAATTTGTATAGATGGTAGTTACTTGGTATCCAAGCAATAGTATTAGTAATCGGCCATCCGCTAACTTTGCAAATAGTCGTGCTCAATCTTCTACTGCCTCTGCTAATTGGCATTCAGACACCGGAACAAACAGCCACGTAACACCTGATTTGGCAGCGATGGATAATACAGAGGCATATTATGGTGACGACGCCCTTCATGTTGGCAACGGTAAGGGTCTTCCTATTCTTCATATTGGTTCATCTAAAGTTTACTCACCACAAAAAACGTTTTCTCTCAATAATATTCTTCATGTGCCAGAAATCACCAATAATCTCCTTTCTGTTCAAAAATTTTGTCATGATAATGATGTCTTTTTTGAATTTCACGCTTCTTATTTTGTTGTGAAGGACGAGTCTACACACACCACCCTTCTCACGGGCCCCAGTAAACACGGTCTCTACCCCATCAATCTTCCTCAATTGAAGTCAATCAACAAAGTCTCTTTTTCGGCTGTACGAGCTTCTCCAACCATTTGGCATAGGCGGCTCGGACATCCTCATCAGCGTCTTTTACGTTATATGCTTTCTAGTTTTTCTCTTCCAGTTACAAATAAATTTTTGCCAAGTTTGTGTAATTCTTGTCCACTAGGAAAATCTTCCAAACTACCTTTATTTGTATCCGAATTTCGAAGTAATAATATTTTAGACTTGGTTTATTGTGATGTTTGGGGTCCTGCACCGATGTTATCTTTTGAAGGTCACAGATATTTTATGTTGTGTGTTGATCATCATTCTCGTTACATGTGGATTTATCATTTAGCTCAAAAATCCGATGTGTATGCCACCTTTAAATCATTTGTGCAAATGGTTGAACGCCAATTCACTACAAAATTAAAGAATGTTCAAACTGATTGGGGTGGTGAGTTTCGTAATTTAGCTCCTTTTTTCTCTTCGCTAGGAATTATTCACCGGCGATCTTGTCCTCATACAAGTGAGCAAAACGGCTTTGTTGAACGTCGCCATCGCCACGTTGTGGAAACTGGTCTTACTCTTCTAGCTCAATCGTTTGTTCCTCAACGTTTTTGGCATTATGCTTTTGATACTGCCGTTTACCTAATCAATCGCATGCCCTCCCGCACATCGACAAACAAGTCACCTTTTGAACATCTCTTCAAACGGTCTCCCGACTACTCTTTTCTTCGAGTCTTCGGGTGCCTATGTTTTCCCCATCTTCGTCCATACAATCGTCACAAAATGGATTTTCGTTCAACTCCGTGTGTGTTTCTTGGCTACAGTCCCTCCCATCATGGATATCGTTGTCTTGACATCTCAACCGAGCGTCTTTATATAGCTCGGCATGTTCGTTTTAATGAAGAACAATTTCCTTTCAATACCCCTAAAACAACTTCCCCACCCCCTTCAAAAACATCTCCCTATTACTCCTCAGAATCACCTTATGTAATTCCTACTACAGACCATCCAAGTCCAAATTCGCCACGTTCACCAATATCATCTCCGTCAATTTCACAATTGAGTCCAACTTCTCCAACTTCTCCCGAGCCTTCTACTGGCCAACCATCTCCTGTATCGGCTACGTCGATACCAACCCCACCACCTCCACCACCGCCGCCTCCTCCTGTACCTCGCCAACGTCCCTCTAATCTTCGTCAAAATCCCAAACAACGGGTTCCTTACAATCCTTCCGCAAACCATGCTACCGTCTTCCCCACTACCATCACTGAACCAACCTCGTTTACCGTTGCCAACAAGTCTCCAGAGTGGCGTCAAGCTATGAAAGAAGAGTATGATGCTCTAGTAAAAAACGAAACGTTTTCTTTAGTACCTTGTGCTTCTAACACCAATGTTGTTGATGGCAAGTGGGTGTACAGGTTAAAACGAGACAAAAATGGTGCTATCACTCGCTACAAAGCGAGATTCGTTGCCAAAGGTTTTCGGCAACAACCAGGTATTGATTTTCATGAGACCTTTAGCCCGGTTGTTAAGTCGACAACTATCCGAGCTGTTTTGTCACTTGCGGTTACTAACAACTGGCCGCTACGCCAATTAGATGTTCAAAATGCATTTCTTCATGGCAATCTCAAGGAGAAGGTTTATATGAAGCAACCCCCAGGTTTTATTGATCCACAATGACCAAATCATGTATGTTTGCTTCATAAGTCTCTTTATGGCTTAAAGCAGGCCCCACGTGCTTGGTTTGAGCGACTCTCCAAGGCTCTCTCTGATCTTGGATTTAAAGGCTCCAAAACGGATCCATCTTTGTTTATTTATTCGCGTGGGCAGACACTTTTGTACATTCTGGTATATGTGGATGATATCATCGTTACAGGTAATGACAGGGGCACTATCGACAATATAATTTGCCAACTTGGATCAGCTTTTGCATTAAAAGATCTCGGGCCACTTAACTACTTCTTGGGTATTGAAATTGTTCCTCATGGGTCTGGTATTATGCTTTCTCAAAAGAAGTATATTTTGGAGCTATTACAAAAGGCTGGTCTTTCTAGCTGCAATCCCATGTCTTCTCCCATGGTTGCCTCGAGCTCACTAAGTCTAGATGACAGTGATGCTTTCTCTGATCCGAGTAAATATCGGCAGGTAGTGGGTGCTTTACAATATGTTACCCTATCTCGGCCTGACATAGCCTTTGCTGTTAACAAGGTATGTCAATACATGCATGCTCCGACCGAGAATCATTGGTCTGCCGTTAAACGGATTTTACGTTATCTTCATGGCACAGTTGAATATGGTATGCTCATACGTCGTTCTTCTGGTTCTACCCTTCAAGCTTTTACTGATGTCCTATGGAAAGGTAGTCCCGATACTTCTCTTGAAGCTTTCTCAGATGCTGATTGGGCTGGGGATTCAGATGATCGACGGTCCACGGGGGGATTTGCTATATATCTTGGTTCCAACCTTATATCTTGGACCGCTCGTAAGCAACGTACGGTTTCACGTTCCTCTACAGAAGCTGAATACAAAGCTCTTGCTGACACAGTTGCTGAGCTCACATGGCTTCAAGCTCTTCTTCATGAGCTTGGCATACGTTCATCTTCAACGCCTATACTATGGTGTGACAATCTTGGTGCAACATACTTGTCAGCTAATCCTATCTTCCATGCGCGTACAAAGCACGTGGAAATAGACTACCACTTTGTTCGGGAAAAGGTTGCTCAAGGAGATCTTCGGGTTCAACACATATCTACACATGATCAGATTGCAGATATTTTTACAAAGCCACTACCAACTCCGAGATTCCTCTTTCTAAGATCCAAGCTACAGGTCGTTGCCCGCCCTTAGCTTGCGGGGGCGTATTGGGCCAAACTAGATTACATGGGTTGGTCAATTTGTATAGATGGTAGTTACTTGGTCTCCAAGCAATAGTATTAGTATATATACATACACTATCTAATGTATATTATACAATTACAATTACATCAATACAATATCTATTAAGGTCTTATAATTATGTATAATATACATTTTATATTACTCATTTACTAAATAAATCAATATTATACATTAATATACGGGGAGGTGTTAAAATAGATCGTAATTTGAGAATCAATTCTTGTGGACTTCAAAATTTTGTCGTGTTAAAGTTTAGTGTTTGGTGCGGTTTAATTTGAAGTTTTATTTCTAACTTTATAGTTTTATTGGGTTGTTGAACTATGTTTTATTCAGTTATTAATGTCGTTCTGATTATAATATAAATTTGAATTAGTAAAACGTATACAACATAAAACAATGTCTTATGAGCAAAAAAAGGTTATTGCCGGGTTGAGTTAACCCATACTCAAATATAAAACAGTAAATATAAAGAAAAACTCCTCGAAACTGATACAAAACCGAGCTGAAAACATCAATCGGTTTCGGTCCTGGATATGTAAAAACCATAATTTTTGGCTCGATTTTGGTTTTGCCCAAAAACGGACTCAAACCGATCCATTCATTGTACCTTATTTTCATTTTAGTTACATAACAAGATATATTTATCCGCATGTTACAATGGGTGCAAGATTCATTTTATAGTTACGAAACAAAGTTTTCATTTAAATAAATGTATAAGATGTCATTCATTTTATAGTTACGAAACAAAGTTTTCATTTAAATAATGTATAAGATAAAAACATTGGATACTGAATATTTAAGATAATGATATGGATAATAAATTAATAATAACAATAATATTCTTATTAGCGCAACTGTATGAGTTATGACCATGATTTCTAAAATATATACATCATGTTCTATTTAGGATTTTTTTTTTTTTTTTNAAAAACTCGGACGAAACTTACAATATACCACTCACCCAAACAGCCCTATAAACTAGAAAACAATACCACTATCCCAAACAGACCTATCACTAATAGATATGCAAACCAAAGGACCACAACACTGAAATAACCAAACAGAAACACCAAAATCCACCTGGTATATGGAAAGCAAATGGAAAAAGGTCTATTTGCTTGGAATTCAAAGTGTGTATAGGGCCCCCAACTAGAAGATGAAATACCAGACTTCCTTGTGTAGTTAAACATGAGACAGTATGCTATATCAGGAATGCAATTAACTGAGAAGACCACCACAAACATTACTGACACACTGTTACTTCTGTCCTCAGACTGAAGCAAGCGACCTACATTTGAAAGGATCTCGAAGCCATTGCTGCCAGCACCAAGAATATTTATTACTCCGTCTCGAAACCCATTGGAAGGTCTTCAATTGAATATCTTGAAAAATCTTGTTTGTGCTTGCTACTTTCTCATGAAATACCCGATTATTACGCTCTTTCCAAAGGAAATAGCCCGTCACCCAAATCACTACTTGCCACAATGCTTTGTTTTCCTTAGTTTGTGAACCGATGCCGTTATGATTAAATAACTCAGTCACGGTAAACACGTCCACATTACCGAACTTCCACCAATTAAATACTTTCTCCCATACTTTCCAAGCCATATCGCATAATAAGATGGAATGATTGATTGTTTCCACATTATTGCCACAACAAGGACATAAAAGAGTATGCAAGTCAATACCTCTCTTATCAAGCTCGGTAAGAACCGGTAGTCTTCCTTTCAAAACTCGCCACACAAATACATTCACCTTCTTCGGAGCAAGTTTATTCCACATTGTCTCATGGTCTATGTGATCCACTTGAAGCCGCTTCTCGTCCACCAATCTTGCAAGAACTTGAACTGTAAACTTATTGTCTTGACTAAGCATCCATTTCCAATGATCCCTACAAACCTGTGTCAAATTAATATCATTTAAAAGCACTATCATCTGCTCTAAATCACCACGACCCCTACCTCTTGGCTCCCTCACCCAAGACCAAACCCCATTGACCCAAACACCCTTATCCGACACCCTAGCCTCTTTACATCTATCTAAATGAAATAACCTAGGGAATGTATCACATAATCTTCTATTTCCAATCCACCTATCTACCCAGAAAGTCGTATTATTCCCATTCCCCACCTTTTTAACAATAGATGATGTAAACTCAACTCCTACTTTATCAATATCAAGGCCTACCCTTACAATGTCATTCCAAACCCCTCTGTTAACGCGCTCTCTAAGAACCTCCCCACCCTTTAACCCCCCATCACTACCATGGATACTCCTAATCACCTTTACCCAAAACGCATCACCTTCTACCCAGAACCTCCACCACCATTTTCCCACCAAAGCCCAATTTTTAGCCTTCAAAGACCCAATATTTAACCCACCGACCCCATATGATGAAAGAACATTGTCCCATTTGACCCATGACATTTTTTTCCCCTCCCCCGACCCACCCCAAAAAAAATCTCTTCGGATACTCTCAAGTTGATTAATCACACAAGAAGGCACACGGAACATCGAGAAAAAATACAACGGCAAACTACCAAGAACCGATTTAATCAACGTCAACCTTCCACCAAATGACATCGTTTTAGCTCGCCATTCAGATAGACGCTTCTTAAACTTGTCAACCACGGGTCTCCAACTACTAACTCGTCTCATGTTTGCGCCAATAGGAAGCCCCAAATACACAAAGGGAAATTCCCTACATTACAACAAATATGACGTGCCATATCTTCCACTTCCTCGGATGAGACCCCAACACCGTATAGTCTACTTTTAGATAAATTTACTTTTAGTCCCGAAGCTTCCTCAAAACATTTTAATATATACATTAAGTTTTGTGCATTGTCTCTATCCCACTCCCCAAAAAATATTGTGTCATCAGCGTATTGCAGATGAGAAATAGATACCTCGTGATTTCCCACCAGAATTCCCTTAAAAATACCCTTTGTGACTGCTTCCTTAACAATAGCATTTAAACCTTCCGCCGCTAAAATAAATAAGAAAGGAGATAGTGGATCTCCTTGCCTCACCCCCCTCTTGGTTCGAAACTCTTTCGTCAACCCATCTACACCATTTATCTCCAAACTTCATTCGCTTCATAATATCAATCAAAAATTTCCAATTAATACAATCATACGCTTTCTCAAAATCAACCTTTAGTATCATACCCCTCTTCTTTTTCTTTTTCATATATTCCACAGTTTCATTTGCTATCAGGATGCCATCCAATACAAGTCTCCCTTGAATAAAGGCATTTTGAACTTCACCCACCACATTCCCAATCACCTTCTTGACCCTCTCAGCCATAATTTTAGACACTATTTTGTAATAGCAACCAATCAAGCTAATGGGACGGAAGTCCTTAAGCCCGATCGGGTCAATTACTTTAGGAATGAGCGTCACAAATGATGCATTGCACCCTCTAGATATTTTTGCCTTTTCCCAAAACCAACGAATAGCCACAAGTAAATCACGTTTGAGAATATCCCAAAACTTCTTAATGTACTTAAAATTAAATCCGTCGGGACCAGGAGCCTTGTCGCTTCCACAGGCACACACTGCTTCCCATACTTCCTTTTCTTCGATTACAACTTCCAACGCCGCTGCCTCACCATCTGACAGCTTAGCTACTCTATCGCACATAAAAGTAGGTCTGACCTTGTCACATTCTGTGAATATTGTTTTGTAATAACGAAATATCTCATCTTTGATTTTCTTCGGATCTTCACATCATATTCCATCAATCATTAAACCGCGTATGCTATTTTTGTTATTCCTCCTCTTGATCATTGAGTGAAAAAATTTGGTATTCTCGTCACCTTCAACGTCCCACTTTACTCTTGCCTTTTGTTTGAGCATACTAATCTTTTCTCTATCTTTGTTAATCCATGCCCGCCTTTCCTCCAACCATTCTGATAACTCATTTTCTTCCAAGTCACGAGATTCGGCTTCCAATTCCCACTTCATTGCATTTTTTCTATGTGTTTCAATGCAATCATCCAAAGCTCCAAACTTCACATTACTCCATTCTTTTAAAGCAGCCTTGACATTTTTAAGTTTATCACGAAACACGGAATCTGGACGAGACCCCATGACCTCTTTATTCCATGCACTGGTAACTATCTGATTTACATCTGCCTCTTCCAACCATACGTCAAAAACTCGAAATGGTTTGGGACCATTGTAAAACCCTAAAATTCGGAAACCTAATTTACGTATAATTTTGAGTTCTACCCTAAACTTTATAATAAGTTAATTAAACCTTACCTATTATATCTTGTGCAAAAATAAATAAATAAATAAATAAACTAGTATAATTATGAACTAGAATAAACAAATATGATACAAATTAGAACTTTCCTAACGTACAAAATCCCAACATTGTAACATTCGAATTTCGTATTTATGAGCTCCATTATTTTTGGCTGTTAATTGAAAACCATAACCGAACTCATTAAACACCTCTTTCATTCGACTAATTAATAGTCTTAAAAGGTACAAGGTTAAACCCCATAACCGACCCCCATTAATGACCCATAAAGCCCATTAAAAAAAATACATAAACGGTAAGGAAAAGAGACGCTCCTGGTGTTCAGTTTATAAGTCGAAGATACCTCTTGTTCTTTGGCCTCCATTCATACGATACAACAAATCCAAAACACCACCAAATCGATTACTGGTTCTTTCTTCTTCACTCGACAAACACAAAGACACCATCTATAATTCCTACTGCCGTTGTGTCTCGAATCGAACCTGGTTTCTTTCTTCCTCCAACGTACAACAAGAAAACAACACAACAAATATACCATTCGATCTTGCTGCTATTCTTTTTGATTCTGGTTAATCGACTAAGGGTTTTGGGAGCATAGAAAAATTGGGTTTTGTCACTAGGTGTGATTATTTTCCTGCCTTCCTTGGTCGAATCTGTCACAAGGTATTCGACTCTTTTATTTGACTTTATTAAGACATATTATATCACATATTTTAACATGTTTATAAACTTTTTAATCGAACCAGTGTGTGGGTTCTGTTTCGAATTTATAGTTGCATGGAAATCGACTTTTTGTTTTGTTTATATAAAAGAGATCACCCACTCATAATATATAATGGTTAATTGTCATATGTATATTGTTTTTGAAATCACAAAAAGGAGGGTCGTTTGTGTTCGTAATAGATGCGCTTAGTTTATTTATTAGTCGAGGCCAACAGTTAAATATTAAAGGGTGTTTTGATTTATAAAATTAAGTGGGTCACGTTTGGTTTAGTCAAAGCCACCGAGACCAAAAAAAATATAAAAAGGAATTTTGATTTATAAAATTAATAAAACATTGATTCGTAAAAAGTTAAACTAGAGGGATTAACTTGTAAGATATGTAAACTTGTAATAATTACATTTGGAACCCTAAATTGTAATAAATGTAGAAACTTACTAAAAATGTTATGAACCCTAATCCGTGTAGATTCCTTGAAGATAACGTAACGTCCATTGATTCGTTTGCTTTCCGTTCATTGCTTTAAAGGTACGGATATTCAGTCTTACTTTTAGACATTATTTCATTTGTACTTCGTATTGGTACGGATATTCTGGATACCCACTTTTCTGTACATCATTATCGGTTGGTTCGTTTGTGTGATTATTCGTTTCTCATGATTCGTATTCATTGACTTTAATTCGTTTACTTTGGTATGAACCTTTGACATGAACCCTTGAACCCCGTTGATATGATCCTTTTGTTGTGATCCATCTGATATGACCCTTTTGTTATGACCCTTTGTTTCGATCCATTTGATTTGACCTATTGCTCAAGGTACTATCCCTAGTCATGAAGGTAACATGGCCATGTCATTGAGGCACCAATGGCATGACACTTTCTGTGGAGGTGTGATTGATCCACGGCATTTCCCTTATCTGTATCTGTGGCCATTATCTGAGTATGTATGCTAGCCTTGAGCTAGTGTATGTGCTAATCTGTTTTGCAGGGGAGCGTATGGATGCATCCTAGGCAATGTGTAATGATATCTGGTGATTGGCAGGTGTGTGACCCTACACCCCATCACAATCTGGTACACTGGAGCTAGCTACTCCATGTACAATAAAGGAATTAACGGCATATGAATTGTGATATGAAATGTTTGATTGAATGTTTTGGTACTTGAGTAACTTCCGTTATTGTCCCTTTTACTACTTCTGGATTATTCTTGATTTGCCATTCTCGTGTAACCCTTCACATTCTTTATGACCTTTACTCTCAGCAGGTTCACATTGGATTGTTGGTTTATTCATTTATGTTTAGTTCTTTTCATATGTTTATATCTGTTCACTGAGCGTTAGCTCTACAACTGATACTTTGACATCTTTTTTCACCCTTAACGTGTAACACCTCTCTTGACTAAATCCGGGTTAGTGCTACATGAACCGCACTTTGGCCCTCTAACTGGATGATTCCTCTAAGCTACAATTATGTGTTCCCACTCTACCCCGCTCCGCCCACTTACATGCTCAATTCGGGGTCTAAAAGTCCATCTTCCTCCGTTCCAACCATCGCTCACAGGGCGACCCCCGATACTATTTACCAAGTAAGCCCCGGTCCGACGGCCGGAATTGATCGTTCCCACTTTCTCATCTCCACACCATCTTCTAAGCCGTGTCCTCAGTATTTTCTGTAATAGTCTCTCGTTTTCCAGAGTATCAAACAATTATCATTCACTTTTAACCCTTCCCCCACGACCTCATTTTGACTTCCACGTTAAAACACATACCTTTTCAATGCGAACGTGTTAAGCATACTAAGGAACTTCATAATATTAAAGGGAGTTAAACGATCCACCATAATGAGTTTTGAGCTAACTTGTTTTTTACAGACTTAAAAAATAGTTAGTTTCATCGCAGTGTAATAAAACCTCTCACGCGCTCTCTGCTGCTCCTTCAAATATCAAAGATCTTTTTACAAGTGGGCGGGATACCGCCTTAGTACACCAATGGTGTAGCAGGTGACGGACCCAGAAGATAAGGATGTGGGGGCAACATCTTTATTTTAATTCTATTTTATATTCTCCTTTGTTTACAATAGCACACAAATGTGGACAGAAAAGGCCTTCCCGATCTGGCTATGGATACAATCGAGCTATTTTTACTTAGATATGAAGGATTTATAAGCTTTTAGAGCTGTTGAATATTCGGCTTTTCGCTCCTCATGGGGTTGGGCGCGCCCGGCAATTTTGGATTTTCGTTGGGTGTCTGTATAAGGTAACACTAAATTAAGTCCCACCTCTCACTCCACCTCCTTAATACCCCCCAATTCAGTCAACCTCTCAACTACCTATGTCGTATATTTTATCCTTGCCAACCCGCAAACGCGCATCAAATTCTCTCTTGTTATCCATTTTACCCCATTGGTGCTGATTTCATATGTTTATATCTGTTCACTGAGCGTTAGCTCAGCCGCATTTTCTTTTCCCTGCGGCAGGTATCAAGTTGGAGGCTGGGATTGAGTGATGAGAGTAGGAGCTTTTAGTGGACCAACCCTACCTTAGTATTCTTGGATTTTATTTCAGATTTATGCTGATCATTTCATTTTCTTTTAGAAGTTAGTTTTGTTTGTATTTGTTTTATTAGTCCTCTTAGTCTCAAGATTTATAATTTATTGAGATAAGTTTTCCGCTTGCGCTGTATGTTCTGAAATGACACCATAATGTTACACTTTAGACCCTTATCCGGTTTGGGGTGTTACAACCATAGTCCACGTCCATATCTTTTAGCACAATTGGACAATGATCAGATAATTTTCGATCCAAAGCAACCACCGCCAAATTGATCGACTTATTTCTAAATGCCTCGGAAACAAAAAATCGATCCAACTTACTAAATTTTAAACCGTCGTCACTGATTCTTGTAAATCGCCTACCCCCATGGGTATTTCAATAAGTCGAGTTAAGTTTATAAAGTCATTAAACTCATCAGCCTCCTTCACTTGAAACTGTGTGTTCTTCCTATCATCCTCGCATCTAACTTCATTAAAATCCCCGCATAAACACCATGCATCATTCCCGCAACTCATAAGGTTTAATAGTCTACTCCATATCACCACTAATGCCCTTCCACTCACCTTTAACCGCAATGAATCATCTCCAACTGCTTGCTTACATGAGAAAACATTACTATCCCATACGAGTAATAACCCTCCTGATTTACCAATAGCCTCCTTTTGGACATATCCGAAGTTCCTGCATCCCCACATATCCTCGATCACAAACTCATTGATTACACCGCACTTGGTTTCTTGTAATGCAATCATATCTGGACACTCTTTTTGACGAATAGATTTGATCCACCCTTTTTTATCATCCGAACCCAACCCTCTAATGTTTATTGATATAACCTTCATTAAAATCTCTAAAACACGAGGAAAGACCAGAACATACCTATACACCAGGCTTTGAAGACCCATTCTTCTTCACCTCCTGTTCCGCAATATCGACTGTCTTTTCCCATATAATGCCGATTTTTTCACCGACATCCCTAACTTTCTTCATACTCATCGAGCTTGACGATTTTGTATCAAAATTGCCGGTACCCATTTGACTCTTACCATTACCTTTTCTTGATTCTAACACCACAGTATCCGAAACCTTATGACCATCCGATGACCCGTGCCCGTTGCTGTTCGCGCTATTCCCACCGCTACTCGAACGTCTTCTTTTTTGTCTGACGGCAATTTTAGCCAATTTAATACTTCCTCTTCTTATTTTTAGCCCTCCTCTGTCTTGTTCTTTTGTGGAACCTTTTCCATTTACATGTGAACACTTCTCGAATGAGCCTCCCATAGATACCTTGCGTTTTTTGTTGAACTGATTGCTACTCCCTCCGTCCCATATTAAATGTCCACGTTTGACATTTTGAGTCTTTTTTCTTCAACTTTGACCTTAAATATTTTTGTTTGTATTATATAATAATTGGTGAAAATTATATCAAACGAAAATACATTTAAAACTCAATTCATACATATATTTTGCATAAAGTATTATATAACATAATCAAAAATATTTAAAGTCAAAGTTGATAGAAAAAGACTTTGAAAAGTCAAAGTGGACATTTAATATGGGACGGAGGTAGTACAATTTATCAAATTATCACCTAAATCGTTTGCCCCATCAATATTATCACTGTTGTTCTTACTCACCAAACCCTCCTTTATTCCATTATTGTTTCCCCCAATATCTGTCTCTTTTTTATTTCCCTCTCCAACGTTATTAAATTTATGATGGGCCACAGTATCATCATTTCCCCACTCCTGAGTTGGCATAACATTATCCACCACATTTAAGGCCTTATCTTTTTTTAGTTTTTTGGGCCTGTTTCTCCACTTCCTCTAACACAACCTTTTGGGCCGAGTTTTCTACTTGAGCATATAGCTGGGCTTCTTTCTTTTGGGCTGCCGTTTTTAGCATATCATCAAGAGTATCCACGTTAACGTTAACTCCATTTATGTTGATACCATCATGTGACCAGCCATTACCCTCGAAATTCACCATATTTTCTTTATCAGCCGCCCTACCATTCCCCATGTTCGTGGGACTCCCAACAACAGCTCCAGTCGACTTTTTGCCCCCGTTCAATGCAACATCATCAACCTCGAAACCTGAATACCTTTTCATATGACAAGACCCTTCATCTTTAAAATTCAAATTTTGATTCCCATTTTCCGGCGACCGGTGGTCCACCCCGTCTTCTTCATCATCCGAGGAGCACGACTCCATTGCCACTGATTTGTTCTCTCCACAATCTTCATCATTCCCACCCTCCCCATGATCACAATTACATGATCTTTGATCTGGTCCTTGGTCACCTTCTTCATTTGTTGGTTCTGCTGCCTTTATCTCAATAATATCACTCACTTCTTCTACAACTGATACTTTGTACATTCTTTTTTTCAACTTAACGTGTAACACCTCTTTGACTAAATCCGGAGTTAGTGTATGAACCAGCACTTTGCCCACTGTAACTGACTGATTCCCCTCTAAGCTACAATTATGTGTTTCCATTACCGTGCCATGTAATGCTGCAATTCGTCTAAAAGTATGTTCGTTCCAACATGATACAGGGACCCCGATAATATTTAACCAAGTAAGCCGTCCCGACGGCCGGAATTGATCGTCCCACTTTCTCATCTTCCACACCCATCTTCTAAGCCCGTGTTCAGTATTTCTTAATACGTTGTCCACCGTTTCCAGAGTATCAACAATTATCATCACTTTTAACCCTCCCAGATATTTGACTTCCACGTTAAACAAACCTTTTCAATGGAACGTGTTAAGATACTAAGGAAAATAATATTAAAGGAGTTTAAAGATACTATAATGAGTTTTGGAGCTAACTTGTTTATTTTACAAGACTTAAAAAATAGTTAGAATATAGAGTGTAATAAAATTAGAGACTACTTGTGACATTTTAAATATAAAAGGATGTTTTTTAAGTGGGGATAGCTTAGCTACACCAAGGTGTAGCCAGTGACGGACCCAGAAGAATAGGATGTGGGGGGCAAAATTTTATTTTATTTATTTTATTATTATTTTTTTTACAATAGCAACAAAATGTGGAAGAAAAGCCTAGGATTGCTATGATAAATCGAGTATTTTTACTTAGATATGAAGGATTTATAAAGCTTTAGAGTGTTGAATATTGGATTTTAGTATATGGGTGGGGGGCAATTTGAGTTTTCGTTGGGGGGCACTTTCGAAAAAAGGTTAATTTCATATATCCCCAATTTAAACTTCTAAATGTCATATTTACCCAACCAAAACTCAAAATGTCATATATACCCAATTTTGACATAAAATTTGTCATATATATCCATTTTGAAAATTTATTCATTTTAAACCTTTTTAAAGCGTTAATAATTACGGAGTATTAATTTGAAAGGTATAGAGTATAGACTATTTACCCCTCTGTGACAAAGATTCTCGCTTCTATAGTCAAATTTATATTTTTTGATAGCCAGAGTGTATACATGTATATCAATATGTGGTTAGTTATTTTTGGTTTTGAACTTTTGATAGTTACTGTATTAATTATAGTATTTGCATGTACAATATGGAGGGTGACATTGTTCTTTCGTGCAGTTCCATAACAGTTTGCAATTGGTAATGGGGCAAAAGCAACCACTATTTATATCTTGTATTCCTATTTGAAAGATTAAATCTAATCAGATTTGAAGAACGTACACATGTAAATGTTTATTTCAATTTAACTGTGTATGGAGAAGCATGTGGATTGAAGATTTGGACCTAACAAAAGATGTTGGTTGTATCTTATAGTGGTTGATCTGATTTGTAGAGTATTTGTGTTTGTATGAAGGGTATAATAGGCATTTATTAATATAAATTGAGTTTTTAATTGATTTAATAATAATTGGGTAGATATGTCAAATATTGTGTTTAAATTGAGTATATATGTCATTATAAATTTTGGTTGGGCAAATATGACATTTAAGGGTTTAAAATGGGTATTATGGAATTAATCCTTCGAAAAAAGGTCAAAATTTAAAGAAAATTACACTAAAATCTTAACTTTTTCGGCTAGCCATGGGGGGCGCCGGCCCCCCGCACAACCTACATAAGTCCGTCCCTGGGTGTAGCCAACATAGCTACACCAATATACCATTTCGAGGTATAAAACATCAAATTTCATGCCCGATTAACACCATAAATCATTTTCACTCCATAATATTTCAATACTAACATCTATCATTGACATTTGCACTAAGTTGGTTATTGTTGCAAATGTAATATGTTAGTAGCCATTTTCGCGATTAAAACTAGATTCAAGAACACACACATAAAAATTTGCAACAAGATTAAATAATAGTTGTTGGAGGTGATGGATTAGGAAGGTTAACAAGTTTAGAAAGTTAAGTTGACATCATAATTAGGATTTTATGCATAGAATTAGTATTTTGGTGTAGCTATGTTGATTACACCCTCGGTGTAGCTAAGATTTCCCCTTTTTAAGTTGGCGTAAATTCTAATATCTATATTTATATACTATACATTAGGCATAGCTAACGGTGTCGTAATGAAGATTAAGAACTATTTAATTTTCGTACTAATAATTTGAAAAACTGTCAAGTAACAACAAAAGTGGCCTTAGTTAAGTGAAAACTATTGTCATATAAGGAAGGTGTTGCATGTTCGACTCCGGTCTTTCGATTTTTTAATTTTCTCATTTAGGCCAACAACTCATTAATTTAAATAGGTTGGGCTATGCTAGACTTTTTGATCTTTTTCCAAAAGTGTCATGGTCTTTTTNAATGTTAAAAAAAACCTAACATTCATTTTCTCTAAATTTTTCCTAATTTATTTATTTTATTAACAAAATCATTTTGATTTATGAACTTTTCTCGTGTATTTTATTGGATAAAAAACTAAACATTTAATTTCTCAATTTTTAAACATGACTCAAACTAAATTATGTATACACATTTTTAAAAGTTTAGCTTAAAGATGTGAATTCACAAATTTTCTTTTGGCATCAAACAAATAGTAAATCAATATATATAATATTAAAGGATAATTTAGTATGAGTTATAATATTTATCACAAGATAACCCGCCGCATCGCGCGAATGTTTAATCCTTGTTCATGAACATCAGATATACATTTCATAAATGTTATTATAGAAATCCATTTACTTGTATAATTTTGTTCATTTTCGGAGAAATAATAAAAATAAGACAAAAATACACCGTTGGTCCCTAAACTTGTCCAAAATCATCGCATGGCCCCCTAAGTTTGAAAACTCATCGCCGTGCGTCCAAAAGTATGGATTTTGAGGCCGAGTGCGTCCCTTAACCTGAAATGGTGAGGTCAACGCGAATTTTGAGTTTTATTTTCAAGGGTATAATAGTCCAACAACATTTGTAACTTGCATATGGTTAAGTATAACCCGACATTCAACTTTAGGGACCAACTGTGTTCTAATATAGTTTTTAACTATTTACCATAAATTCTCTGATACGCTTATTAATGCAAGTGCGGGAACCAATTAACCCACAACTAACCGTTGATTTTTTAGTAAGTCCCGATAATGTATCATACGCACTATAAGTTACAACATATACTGAAAACAACCCTCAACAAGCTACCCATAGTTATTCCATAATATA
>LBNU01030757.1:18721-38178 GCA_014162995.1 Artemisia annua | reverse complement strand
ACCTTTTAAGACTATTAATTAGTCGAATGAAAGAGGTGTTTAATGAGTTCGGTTATGGTTTTCAATTAACAGCCAAAAATAATGGAGCTCATAAATACGAAATTCGAATGTTACAATGTTGGGATTTTGTACGTTAGGAAAGTTCTAATTTGTATCATATTTGTTTATTCTAGTTCATAATTATACTAGTTTATTTATTTATTTATTTATTTTTGCACAAGATATAATAGGTAAGGTTTAATTAACTTATTATAAAGTTTAGGGTAGAACTCAAAATTATACGTAAATTAGGTTTCCGAATTTTAGGGTTTTACAACTCTTCCCCTCTAAAAATAAAATTTCGTCCGCGAAATTGAAAAGAACCGGATAGTAACATACCAGATCACGGAGGAATTGAAAATGATTCAAAAGAATGGGAAGTTAGTTTCTCATGACTCGATTCAGAAGGTTCAGAACATTTCAGATTCTTCAATAATGATCGATCATTTCATACTGATTCCAACAGATACGGAACACACATATAACAGATAATAGATCACAATCATAAACAGATATGATGATAAGGCTAAATTCTGACTTCAAATTTATTTAGCAGGTTCAAATCAGAAATCCCAGAAATATAACAGAAAATAGAAAAAATGTATCAAGACGCAAAATGAAAAGCATAAACGGAAATAAACCGATCACCAACTCACTTCCTCCTAGGACAATCTCCGATCTTATGGTCCATCGAACCGCATGCAAAACATGCCCCAGAGTTTCGGTGGCAAGGTTTTCCTGGGTGCAGCTTCCCACATGTTTTACAAGGAGTCGACTCAGAATCATGGTACCTCTGATCTCGTACCCTCAAAGCACTAGTAGGCGTTACAGCGGATCGGATGCGGTCCCCATCACGGTTTCTTTTGTTCTCCCTGTTTCTTTCACGGAGAAGTTCGATATTACGGCCCGTATTAGCAACCTGGGCTACCTCTGTGAACTCCGTGTTCACAATCCCATCGAGAATCCATTCTTTCAGTCCCCATTTGAAATGTGAGGCCTGCTCCTCTTGAGTTCCAGCCTTCGCCCCCAGAAATCCTGCTAACCTCAGAAACCGCTTCATAAATTCATTGGTAGTTTCCCTGTCTTCCTGGCGGATAGTATGGTACTCCCGTTCAAACTTTTGTTGTTCAGCCAGAGGAAAGTACTGATTAAAGAAGACGTCACAAAAATCTGCCCAAGTCATAGTGAGTATAAACTCATCACCTTTGGCCTGCTTATAGGCCTTCCACCAGTTTAGTGCATCACCTTCCAGTTTATAACTGGCCAAACGGGCCTTAAACTCATCCCCACAGTCCAACACCTCAAAGATCTTATCTATGTGTGCAATCCAATTTTCTGCGTCAACAGGAGTGTTGGTGGAACTAAAAGATCTAGGCTTCTGTTTCCCAAACTTTTCCAACCATCCAGAGATAGTGACTGGAGTGCCACCACCAAAACCAGAACCAGAGGCCTCCTGACGGAATTCCTCGAAGAGTCGGCTCGAAGTTCAGGCATTAGGGCCTCAACAGCCTGAGCAACAGCTGCGTTAAAAGCGGCGATCTCCTCCGGTGTTTGATTGACCGACATCTAAAAGGTCAATAAACGAATTAATGAAGACAAAAATCAGAGTTAATATCAAATATCGAATATGATAGGAAAAACAGTCAAAAGCAGAAGGTCAAAGCATAAGAAAGCGTCAAAGTAGAAGGAATCCTAATGTCTACCCAATCCTCACAGGTCATAGCCTAAGCTCTACAGGTTGAAACCTGGCTCTGATACCATAATTGTAACACCCCAAACCGGATAAGGGTCTAAAGTGTAACATTATGGTGTCATTTCAGAACATACAGCGCAAGCGGAAAACTTATCTCAATAAATTATAAATCTTGAGACTAAGAGGACTAATAAAACAAATACAAACAAAACTAACTTCTAAAAGAAAATGAAATGATCAGCATAAATCTGAAATAAAATCCAAGAATACTAAGGTAGGGTTGGTCCACTAAAAGCTCCTACTCTCATCACTCAATCCCAGCCTCCAACTTGATACCTGCCGCAGGGAAAAGAAAATGCGGCTGAGCTAACGCTCAGTGAACAGATATAAACATATGAAAAGAACTAAACATAAATGAATAAACCAACAATCCAATGTGAACCTGCTGAGAGTAAAGGTCATAAAGAATGTGAAGGGTTACACGAGAATGGCAAATCAAGAATAATCCAGAAGTAGTAAAAGGGACAATAACGGAAGTTACTCAAGTACCAAAACATTCAATCAAACATTTCATATCACAATTCATATGCCGTTAATTCCTTTATTGTACATGGAGTAGCTAGCTCCAGTGTACCAGATTGTGATGGGGTGTAGGGTCACACACCTGCCAATCACCAGATATCATTACACATTGCCTAGGATGCATCCATACGCTCCCCTGCAAAACAGATTAGCACATACACTAGCTCAAGGCTAGCATACATACTCAGATAATGGCCACAGATACAGATAAGGGAAATGCCGTGGATCAATCACACCTCCACAGAAAGTGTCATGCCATTGGTGCCTCAATGACATGGCCATGTTACCTTCATGACTAGGGATAGTACCTTGAGCAATAGGTCAAATCAAATGGATCGAAACAAAGGGTCATAACAAAAGGGTCATATCAGATGGATCACAACAAAAGGATCATATCAACGGGGTTCAAGGGTTCATGTCAAAGGTTCATACCAAAGTAAACGAATTAAAGTCAATGAATACGAATCATGAGAAACGAATAATCACACAAACAAACCAACCGATAATGATGTACAGAAAAGTGGGTATCCAGAATATCCGTACCAATACGAAGTACAAATGAAATAATGTCTAAAAGTAAGACTGAATATCCGTACCTTTAAAGCAATGAACGGAAAGCAAACGAATCAATGGACGTTACGTTATCTTCAAGGAATCTACACGGATTAGGGTTCATAACATTTTTAGTAAGTTTCTACATTTATTACAATTTAGGGTTCCAAATGTAATTATTACAAGTTTACATATCTTACAAGTTAATCCCTCTAGTTTAACTTTTTACGAATCAATGTTTTATTAATTTTATAAATCAAAATTCCTTTTTATATTTTTTTTGGTCTCGGTGGCTTTGACTAAACCAAACGTGACCCACTTAATTTTATAAATCAAAACACCCTTTAATATTTAACTGTTGGCCTCGACTAATAAATAAACTAAGCGCATCTATTACGAACACAAACGACCCTCCTTTTTGTGATTTCAAAAACAATATACATATGACAATTAACCATTATATATTATGAGTGGGTGATCTCTTTTATATAAACAAAACAAAAAGTCGATTTCCATGCAACTATAAATTCGAAACAGAACCCACACACTGGTTCGATTAAAAAGTTTATAAACATGTTAAAATATGTGATATAATATGTCTTAATAAAGTCAAATAAAAGAGTCGAATACCTTGTGACAGATTCGACCAAGGAAGGCAGGAAAATAATCACACCTAGTGACAAAACCCAATTTTTCTATGCTCCCAAAACCCTTAGTCGATTAACCAGAATCAAAAAGAATAGCAGCAAGATCGAATGGTATATTTGTTGTGTTGTTTTCTTGTTGTACGTTGGAGGAAGAAAGAAACCAGGTTCGATTCGAGACACAACGGCAGTAGGAATTATAGATGGTGTCTTTGTGTTTGTCGAGTGAAGAAGAAAGAACCAGTAATCGATTTGGTGGTGTTTTGGATTTGTTGTATCGTATGAATGGAGGCAAAAGAACAAGAGGTATCTTCGACTTATAAACTGAACACCAGGAGCGTCTCTTTTTCTTACCGTTTATGTATTTTTTTAACGGGCTTTATGGGTCATTAATGGGGGTCGGTTATGGGGTTAAACCTTGGACCTTTTAAGACTATTAATTAGTCGAATGAAAGAGGTCTTTAATGAGTTCAGTTATGGTTTTCAATTAACAGCCAAAAATAATGGAGCTCATAAATACGAAATTCGAATGTTACAATGTTGGGATTTTGTACGTTAGGAAAGTTCTAATTTGTATCATATTTATTTATTCTAGTTCATAATGATACTAGTTTATTTATTTATTTATTTATTTTTGCACAAGATATAATAGGTAAGGTTTAATTAACTTATTATAAAGTTTAGGGTAGAACTCAAAATTATACGTAAATTAGGTTTCCGAATTTTAGGGTTTTACAATAACTATGTGTTGCACCTTACTATTTGGTAACTTATATATATTTAACTTACACTATTTACTATGAGTATTTTCTATATACTTACATATAACGTACCATACCTGTCACAGCGTCTCGCCCTTTCCATACTAGTTCACACCCACATACACTGACTTGTGATGAACACACCAAATATTGGCTTATACTCGCAGAGTTATACCTTTTCCTATGTGACCTCATCATTCCGCTTCAAATTTGAATACACGCCACATGCCGCATGAATTCATTTTCTTCAATTTCGAGTTTGAACACTCGTCTTATTCTACACGAACTCATTATTCGACTCCAAGTTTGGACAATCGTCTTATTGTTTCTAAACACTTATATTACTATTGTAAAGAAACCCTGCAACTTTTATCATGTCACCGGTGAGGCAACGCCTAAACTCCGCAACCATGTAACGTCCATAAATCCCTGACAAGTGTGATTACCTATTCGGCTGTGTTTCTTCTTTCATAGTTGACCTTGCTCGCGTATTCTATCTGTGATGATCGTGCCCTCGTGTGATATTGTTCTTCCTATTTGAAACCTCATTTGTCATCATCTTTTGTGATATAGATAAATGGCTCCTACAAGAAGGACAACCAAGACCGCACGTGGTCGACCTGCTGCTACCACTCCTCCAACTGGAAATGCAGAAAACCCACCTATTGTGAACTAAGCCACACTAGACCAGATTGTCGATGCTCGTGTAGCCGCCGCACTCGCAGCTGCAAATAATTCTTCCGCTAACAATGGAACTTCAAGACCACCTTCTAACAACCGTGGCTGCTCTTACACTGAATTCAAGAAGATCATGGTTGGAGGATTTGGAGGGACAGAGGGAGCCATTGGCCTTCTTAGGTGGATTGAAAAGTTAGAGACTGTGTTTCACATCAGTGGCTGTAGTGATGAGGACCGGGTTAAGTATGCGTCCTTCACTTTCATGGATGCTGCTTTGACCTGGTGGAACAATTACAAGAAATCGGCTGGCATGGATGTTGCGTATGCTATGTCGTGGGATGACTTCAAGGAGATGGTGCTCATGAAGTATTGCCCACTCAATGAGGTTAAGAAGTTGGAAGTAGAGTTTTAGAACTTGAAGGTACAGAATAACAACATGGCTGCTTACAACCAGAGGTTTCAAGAGTTAGTGTTGTTATGTCCTGAGATGGTTCAAACTGAGACAAGGTTGCTTGAGAGGTATGTCGGAGGTTTGCCTAAGTCGATAAAAGGGAGTGTGACTACCTCAAAGGCTAAAGATCTTCACGAAACCATGGAGATAGCCAACAAGTTGATGGACCAGGAATCAGAGGATGTCCCAGAAAAGAGTACTGACAACAAGAGAAAGTGGGAAGATCACTCCGAGGACAACCACAACAATGGTGTGAACAAGCGACAAGAAGTGGTCAAGGCCTATGCTGTTGGGACCAGTGAAAGGAAAGGTTATGCTGGAACATTACCCAAGTGTAACATGTGCCCGTTTCATCACAATGGGCCTTGCCCCATTCAGTGCGGGAACTGCAGGAAGATCGGTCACCGAGCCAAAGATTGCAAAGCTCCTACTCTCGTGATAAAACCAAAGGTCACTGTCACGTGCTTTGAGTGTGGAGTGATTGGGCACTTCAGGAGTGATTGCCCGGAACTGAGGAATAAAAAGGAAAGGAGTTTGCCAGGATCTTAACGACGTTGCGGGTGATGACGATGCTTGAAGAGAGAATCCCCTACTTCGCATAATAAGACCTAATCCTAGACCCTCTTGAGTTGTATTTCCTCGAGTGTTTGTACTTTTCCTAAAGACTTTCTTTTTACGTCGCATTGTATGGATCTTCATCTAATTAATTCCCTATCTTTTATGTCAAGACATGTGATGACTTCCTTCCGTTATGCTCTCTATTGTACAAACCATATTTGAAATTTTCTGCAAACTATTATGCTATCGTCTTATGTACGGTTGTACTCCTATTTTGATTTCAAGCCTATAAACGACATGGCTAATACTGTTTCAAACTTAATACTACCTTGACTAAACCGAACATGGCATCATCAATCCTCAATTAAACATAGCCTGATCACCTATGTTTAATTCAGGAAGGATCATGCTAAAATAGGAATAGTCACCTCAAAAATTTGGTACTACACGGCAAACACTTCACAACTCGATCGTCAAAGTTTAATAGTTTCTCGGAAAGGTCTCGAATTCATGTAGGAATGTGAAAACGAAATCAATTGAAAGTACCCTCATCTCTTTTCGAACTCATCGAATGGCTCGAATTGAAATCCGGGACGGATTTCCCCATTAGGTGGGGAGACTGTGACAAATGGTATTTTTCATAAATTAATTTTATAATAAATTCCTATTTATTATATTTATTTTGAGTATTGTATGCATTTTTGCACGTATCTGCATGTTTCTGTACATTTCTGAACATTTTCGGGAGCTGTCCTGCACACTGTAGCTTACAGTCATCTTTGAAAAAGTCTATTTTTGTCAGTAAACACAAATTAATCCATTTCGGATAGTTACTGACAAGTTTCGTAATTTACTGAGAAGTTTCTCACATTTTCTGAAAAAACAACGCTGCACGCGAACCGACACTACAATACCTATGGTAAAAGTCAAGTAAATATATTTTTGAGTCATTAATGACATTTTATTACATTTCTGACAAAAACGTGGCTAAAAACATTATTTTACGTATACGTGTCTAAAAACGTCAAACCGGGACGTTACAGGTACATTTAAGCTTAAACCGACACACGATATACCAACGAGGAGCAAAATCACTATTTGATCCCTTTTCTTGGATCCCCTATCCGGCCACATCATATCCCCATCATCTTCCACTAACTTAAATCACATGGGGTAAACTCTAATGTCCAAGAAACATGTTATTAACCTAGATACATACTAATAACCAAATCTATTGTCCAATAACATGTTTAACTAGCCAATTTCATCCACAAACTCATTCATTTTCTTCTTGTTTTCTCTCTTTGGCCGAAACACACACACACACATAAATCACAAAATTCTTTGAAGTTCAAGATAAATTGGGTTGTGTTTACAAGAGTTTGGGTTAATTAGAAGGTGATTTGGGTTAAATTGAAGAGTTTTGGGTCTCCCTTTTTGTTCCCCTAGCCACGAACCAAACACATCTTTGTAAGGAAACATCAAAACTTTTCTAATCTTGTTTATTTCATGTTTTTATGATGATCAAAGGTGTTACCAAGTGCTAAATGTAAATGTTTTGTTAAGATGACAAATATATACATATATATATGTTTGCATGCATGTAATCGACCCTCATAAATGCTATGAGTTAATATGACTATTTTCTTGCTTGTGTGGTAAACCTTGTTGCTTGTGGTACTAATTTGATGATACAAATGTAATTTATACTAATTACGCGAGTTTAAGACGAAATATACACTTTTATACACATATGTATAAATCGGCCAAATTAAAAATTATGAAATTATTGGGGTTTTGAAAAACATAAAATTTTGGCTCAAGTAGTGAATTGGTGGAAGTTTTGCTTGAAAGATTTTAATTTAGTATATATCGAATTAACCGTAACTAATTACATTTAATTAGTAAAATTACAATTTTTGGTGAAATTAAATATTTTTGGCCTAAAATAATTATTTTGGGTCGAATAAGATGAGAAATGACCAACTTTGATTTTTGAGAATTGAAACTTAATTATACGTGTTAATTACGTTTAATTATATAAAGTTATATAATTATAAACACTAAAATTGGTTATTGGGTCAAGTATATATTTTGAACCCAATAGGGTGTTCGGTGAACAGTGGGCCGAGCCCAATAATATTTTCCAACTTTGACTTTTTGACCAAAATTTGTTATCGAACGTGTAAAAATTAATTTCGATATATAACGATATATAAAACGTAACTTAAATCGGGATACATATTTTTAGGCTAATTTTGGACTAACGGGTACAATAGTGAAATTTAGGCCCAATAAATATTTCGGGTGACGAAAACGAGTTTTTACACATGTTTGAACTTGCGGTGACTATTTTTATATCGTAGAACGAATTATATCTATAACTATATTAATAGTGAATAATATAGTTATTACGTACTAAATTTTGCAAATAAAGTGACTAGTGGTTTATTTGAGAAATTGCAACATTTGAGGAAAATGGAAAACGTTTAACAAACGAACGGGTCATGCCCAAATTTCTAAGAATTATAACACTTAGAGTATTTTACAAAAATACTTGTATTTATATAAATTTTCTAAATACAAATGTATTTATTTTAAGTACTTAATATTTAATTATATTATAAATAATAAAGGATATTTATAATATAATATTTCCTCACTAACATAATCATTATAAAGATTTCTCAAATATATTTAATTAATTATAAGCATAATTAATTAAATACATAATTAGTATCATTATACTTAATATTTATGTATGCTATATATATATATATATATATATATATATATATATATATATATATATATATATATTACTTACGTACTATAACGATGAATATAATGCACGGATGTTCCATCATGTACATTCACACCATACACTTTCACTACGAGCCATCACCAAGAGCCTTTCTAATAAACTACTTTTGAAACGTACGTACCACACAACAAGCAAGAAATACACGAGCACATGGTCACACATAAAAATAAAAAACCTTTTCAAAAGAGTCAAAACACTTAAAACACAAACGTTGTACTAAGACTTACCATACTTACCTAGGTCGCGTGTCGGAGGGGTTGCATCTTGTTGTTTGTTGACTAGCAGATTTCTATTATTGAGGTGAGTTCATAACCCCCTATTTTTACTCGTTTTATAACTGTTTTGGGGGAGAATACATGCTCGTTTTTAACTAAACTCAATGCTTGTTTACTTGGATACGTGAATTGTTTACGCAAAACTTTGCTGTTTGACTGAATACTTGATTTGGTTATTTGAATGCATTCTATGTTTATCTGTTACACACGTGACTACTTTACATACGGACACAAGTTCTTTAAACCATTATACCTACATAACCAAATGAACTGGCTAAGCCAAATGAACTGGCCAACCTGGCAAATGAACTGGCCAACTTGCTATGTACATACGTGACTGAATGTAACGGTCAGCTCATATGTGATCATGACCGAATGTAACGGTCAAGCAAATGTTTAACCTTGTGGTCCACATTACTGCATTACTTGAAAGTGAACCCCATTTTATGATATTGTACGCGACACAATGGTCACCAAGCTTTTATCGAACTCACGTTTCTTTTATACTGAATTGCTATTTATATAAACCTATGAACTCTCCAACCTCGTGTTGACACTTTAGCATTTATTTTCAGGTTTAAAGTGATAGCTTACTGTTGGAGGCTTTGGCAGGGCATGGTATGGTCATAGATGACTCTGATATATTTGGGACCGCTTTATTTCTTTTATGGGCTTATACTTACTCATTGATTTTGGAATGCTGTAANGATATTGTACGCGACACAATGGTCACCAAGCTTTTATCGAACTCACGTTTCTTTTATACTGAATTGCTATTTATATAAACCTATGAACTCTCCAACCTCGTGTTGACACTTTAGCATTTATTTTCAGGTTTAAAGTGATAGCTTACTGTTGGAGGCTTTGGCAGGGCATGGTATGGTCATAGATGACTCTGATATATTTGGGACCGCTTTATTTCTTTTATGGGCTTATACTTACTCATTGATTTTGGAATGCTGTAAATAAAATACTTTTGAAAATATAAAATTTTCAATTAAACGGTTGAGGTAAAACCGTTCTTTGTACTTTGTGTTGTGACACCTATTTAGTAGCACCCAAACATGTATGCTTCCGCTAAACCAGATTTTGGGGGTTTTACACCCAAGTACGCCGGTCTTAGGACTGTGTGCGGCATACTTGCTTGGCGGGTAAATGAGATTGAATCTACGCGAAGTACGGCGTACTTTCTACGGAGTACGGCGCACTTATCTTGTCAGTTACAAAGGCAGAGTTATTGATTGCATTCATTGTGAGGCCGATCACTTGTCCTCAATTACTGAACTCTGGAGTTTTATTAGGTCAAGAGAAGTCTATAAAATGGAAGGAACGAAACCAGAAGAAGGAGGAAACATCTAAGAGAAGTAAGGGAAATTATACAAAGTGATATTGGTGAACTCATACCAAGTTCTCCATATCGAGGTTGAGTTGTAATCCTATTACTGTGACAGAGGGTAGGAGAACGATCCAAGAGAGTTTTCTCTGTGAAACCAATGTTCTTTCGTTGTAATCACGTTGGTATACTTTTCTATTTCATCGAATTATATTATGAAGTTTATGAAATCTATGTCGAATGATATGTGTTTTGTTACTACGATAATGGAGTAGGCGTTCTTATGTTTATGTGGGTGATATAGTTATATGGTTGTTTACAATGTAATGTACGCTTGCTATTTGATACAATGCTTAAGTTTAATTGATGAGATTATGCTTGGATCATTGTTGAATGTTTGATGTATCTCTGTGGTAGAAGTAGGTCGAAAGGGTCTGCCACTTTGGTATTATTTCAACCTTGAACCTTAAATGTTTTGTGTTATAACTTGTAGCTAAAATCAAAAGGGAAATGGTATTTGTGATTGCTTAGACTCACGGCAAAAAGGGGAAAACAAAAGAGAAAATGAAAGTTTGAGATTTATCTTTGCTTGTATAGGAATAATGTATAATATGTTTTGATGACTAAGTGTTACTTAGCATAAAAAGATGGCACCTGTCCCATATCTATCAAATGCACGCCATCTCTTTATGAGGTGGTAAGGTGCTTACTTGCTAGCTTATGAGGTATCTTCAAGGTGAAGCAAGGCTCAACGAGATATAGTTTGGTCCCGGTAATTACTAATGTTAAGCCGTTAAGTCCAAAAACATAAAACCGGGCAACATAAAAATGTAATACTTATGAAAATGTCTAAGCTTATCAATATACCTCAACTAAGTATATTAAGAGTGGGATAAGTATAACGAAGTATGTTTTGTTGTGTCGGTACGCGCTGCGTGCAGTTTTTCACGTTTTGCGAGATAATTTATCGTTTTCAAATCAAAAGAGTTCGGAAAAGTTCAAAAATAAAATATAGTAATAATAAATATAATTTATTATTAAAATGAGTCTGAAAAATTACGAGTGTGTGATACGACATACGTGGTTAAACTCTCTCGGTAAACGTAATTTACTTAAAATAGGATAGTAAGTAAAATGTGAATAGTAAAATAATGACTTGAAATCTTCTCAGGGAGTGAATAGTGTTACGTGAATAGTAAAATTGTCGAGGTTTGGAAAATGACCTGAAATTGTGATTTGTGACAACTTTGACACAATTGCTAACTTGGCTTTTCTACAATCTCTTGGGACGACCTGGTCTTACCTAAACCTTTGCTATAAACGGGGGTTATACTTTACCCATGTGTTTTATATATTAAGGAAATTCGTGAAATTAGTATTATAAATTTAAAGCTTTTGAAACACATCAATGTCGGAGGTGGAGTTGCCATAAAGTTGAGGCCAATGTAGAATACAAAGATTGTTGCAATTGTCACAATGGCGTAACATGGAAGTGCCAACACCTAGTACCTGAAAGAGAAAATAAACAACACAAATATTAGATTGCATAAAGATTACTGTTAGGTATTACTATACGTTATCTAATTAAATGCATTGATGTATGGGATGGTCGCACATGGGTAAAGACCAAGACAGAGTACCTTGAAGGGGAGTGTAAACATCTTGTATATCAGGAACTATTAGCATTGATGGAGTCAAATGTAGCAATTCCAAGCATCATCCGTGGACCCTCCTGTACCAATTAGATTATTAATATTACTAATTTTATATATGACAATAGGGAAGATTAAACTTCTACTGATTTCGGACTTTAGATTCACAAATAGAATTAACAGGGTTTATTACATTGTGGCTGGATCCATAATGTTTCAAAATGATTGGTTCTCCATATAAGTTACAGAAAGATATACTAAGCATATCACAACTTTAAAATAAAAGCAACATATTCTGCAATGAACCAACATATTTAGCAATGAACCATTTATTCAGACTTCACCAATAACCAAGTCATTTCCAATTCTTTGTTAACTGTACTTAACAGAAAATTAGCAAGCTCCAATGAAAGGGCTTTTCTCCAACATCAACATTCAAATTCAATAAACTCAAATTGCAACAAAAAAGTAGTATGTAGGTCGAGTATGGTTAAAAGATATATATACTTATACGGAGTATATCTCAGTTGCAATTAACAATCCTAAAAACCATGTATACTAACACATAGGCGTCACTGAAAGTTCACAAATACAGTTGAATTGACCTTATGCTAACGCGTGTTCATGCATTTCCTATCTGAAGCATCAATGCACTAAGTATAACCTTTTTACCCAAATACCCTTAACACTCTAGTTAGGATCCATTACCTGACCAAGATTTCTGTTGTAGCATCACCGCATGGCACAATGTTGGCCCGGCCATGGCTCGCAGCATCAATCTGCATTGTATCATCTGTATATATATAAAATCGCCACTGTGCTAATACTTATAACAAATTTTGGTCTAATTTTTGTTCTAAGTTTAGAGTTGACAAAACATACCTTAATATCAATCCAGTTGTATCATTTGGAGAGCCAAATAAGCAACTTCAACCTGGATACATATAAATATAGAACAGAAATACAATAATCATGTCAAGCAACAAATGTATCATCTGTAAAACTTGTCATCTTTTTTATCCCTTGTTGATAACTATGTCGTTTCCCACTTCCATTGCAATTTGCAGGTTGTCCATGGCTCCACGCCATTATAGGGACAAATATCACCCTAAGATTGCAGTAAAATGATGTATGACTATATCTTGATTGACAAAAATTTATTGCTTAATACTAATAGCATAATAAAATCAGAGAGCTTTAAATATTGTTTCTAGTATCAATAAACTATAGCTATTTAGTCTATTTGCTAACTTATAAGCATAATCCATAACTTATAAGCATAATCCAAGTTAACTGTAGTAACGTTTTTTACTCTATGATGCTAATTGCTTCAACTTTCTTCTTCATATATACTTTTACATTTTTCAATGTCAATAAACTTATGTCTAAATTAAATAGAAACAATTACACAGAATTCTACATGAGTCCATACTCTAGTGTGAGATATAGCATAATAGGACATATAATAGAAAGACTATTATATATTTAAAAGTTAGTTTTGGAAATTAAGATACTTCGTATATAAGTCATTTAAAGTTATAGGTTCCAATGAGACATTTGATCAAACACTGGATAGGCTTTTTAAACTAAACATTCGCACAATCACACGAACATATTTTCCTACAAACAAACTTAGGCGGTGTGCAACAACAAATTTCAAAGCGTTTCATATCATTACAGCTTGAAGATTCCATCTTCAATATGGCTTATCTCCAGTAACCTTTAAAAGAAAGGAAGTCAACATCAATTTGAACCAAAATCAATTACCTTATTCCGCATAATAAATATAACTTGTAAATCTTTTTGCTTATCAACCTCAACCAATTAAAGTATGAACAGAGAAAAATAAAAACAATTTAGACATAGAAGAGAGATATGGAAAAGCAGCAAATTAGTTCATAGACATTTTATCAAACATATGGCAAAAGTATCGCGATATGAAAAAATACCTGTCATCAAGATTGAATTCCATGTGACTACAATTCCTACAAAAGAAAAAAAAAAAGAAAAAAAAAAACATATTACAACAATTACAATCATCTCGTTGACATACAATTGTCATCAGATATACAAAGAAAAGGTTCATAAGATACCTGTTATTTGAATTCGTCGGCATCGACCAGTGACCACCCACAAACCATCCTTCGTCTTCATAACCTGTTATAAATTTAATCCAAACACAATTAGAATGATTTTATATAAATTGAATCTACAGAACACACAAATTATAAATTGAATCGTGGGATTTTGATGGGTATTTTGTTAATGGTGTTTCATATAAAGAAGATTGTGATGCGTATCAAAGAAGATAATGGTTTTAATTCAAAAATTTATTTGGCGTTACAATCTTGATGAGGTTTAACAAAAATAGGAGGAGCGTAAATCATATAACATAACTGATTTTGCAAAGGGAACGTGTATCATTGATTGTATGATTAATGGTGATTCAATATTAACATAAATAGATGTGTTTGGAGCGTGTAAATATTGAGAAAAGGTGTGAATGTGGGTCGTGCTTAGAGGTGTTGTACATATTAGGAGCATTAATTATTTATCGACCAATAGGAACAAAGACACATCAGCGCATTAATGAATTATGATGCTTAATGGACTTGTAAATTATTCACGTTTATTATATAAAATAAAATAGATAGATGTGTAGTAAAACACAAATGATATGATTTACTTTACTAAAATAACTTAAGAGATAATGTAAGTAGTGATAAAATCCTGTCTTAAGATGATTCAATATTTCAAACTAATTTATTAAAATAAGTTAGATATTAATTGTAGAACATATCTTATGAATCACATTTTGTGTGAGTAAATGGTTTATACATTGAGAATAAATTAAAAGAAAGCGTTGATGGGTTCAAGCCAACGCAACTATATTTTAACAAAGGTAGAATAGTTATTCTTGTTTTGATAACCAAATCGGCTAACATGTTTAGTAAATTTATCGACACAATAACTTATTAATATTAAAAAGATATCACCAGGTCAACTAAACCAATAAACAGTTTTAACATCCACATATTTGCATATATTTTGACATGTACCCGATCTTATATGTAAAAAACATGCTCTTGAAGTAAATAGAGTTTTAATCGCACGGGTCAAATAGTTTTATTATAAATTGAGTTTCTCCTCACAATAAACCAAGCAAGACTTCCCATGTTGAAATTAAATATGAAAAGACCCTATCCAAAATATGTGCTATTATGTTTATCCTTGTCAAATCGTTTATTTTTCAAAAAACATAACACACTTTTGTTGCATCTCTTTAACTGTATATACCGTTGATAGCGTATTAGGACCTTCAACTCCGCTAGCTAAGGTCCATACATTGTATTTCGGCCCAAATATAAGCCCATCAAGGCCAAATTTTGACGAAAAGGCATGCGAATAACTTCCCCAAGCAACTCCAGGACAAAACCAGACTGACAAACGGGTCTAGGCAAGCGGCACGCCAGGTGATCCCGCCAGGGCCGTTGAGCAAGCAACGCATGCCTTCCTCTTCCCTTACCCCGATGATCTCCACATGGATCATTGATAACGCTCTAATTATACATATTTATTCCATCGATTATATATCATATATCTATTATATTACATAGAATATCACGTTATTTGTGTAGAATTGGTACTAATTTGGTTGCAGGATAGAACGAGAGAAGAAAGTTAGAAATACCACTAAAAAACGATAAAGTGACAAATACAAGAAAGGAAGGACTTGGAATGAAAATATACAAGTATGAAAGACCCAAGTACGCCGGTTTTAGGACTGTGTGCGGCGTACTTGCTTGGCGGGTAAATGAGATTGAATATACGCGAAGTACGGCGCACTTACCTTGACAGTTACAAAGTAGAGTTATTGATTGCATTCATTGTGAGGCCGATCACTTGTCCTCATTTACTGAACTCAGGAGTTGAATTAGTTCAAAATGAGTCTATAAAAGCAGAGGTACGAAACCAGAGAAAGGGGGCAACATCCAAAGAGAAGTAGGGAAAGTATACTAAGTGAGATTGGTGAACTCATACCAAGTTCACCATATCGAGGTTGAGGTTGTGATTCTATTGCTGTGACAGAGTGTAGGAGAACGAGCCTAGAGAGTTATCTCTGTGAAATCATTTGTTCTTTCGTTAAAATCACTTTGGTACACTTTTCTACTTTGTCGAATTGAATTATGAAGTTTATGAAATTCATGTTGAATGATATGTGTTTTGTTATTACAATAATGGAGTAGTCGTTATTATGTTTATTTGGGTGATATAGTTATATGGTTGTTTACAATGTAATGTACGCTTGCTATTTGATTCTATACTTAAGTTTAATTGATGAGATTATGCTTGGATCATTGTTGAATGTTTGATGTATCTCTGTGGTAGAAGTAGGTCGAAAGGGTCTGCCACTTTGGTATTATTTCAAGGTGTTTGTCTATGGCAACTTGGTGTTTACCTTGTAGAAATTGGTCGACAAAATGTTTATCAACCCATTCATGATCTTGTTTAATGCCTTATCTCATGTCTAACGAACTTGATGAGGAAATTGGCTTATGTATACTTCTGTTATGAACCATCCTTAATGCATTTGATATATTGAGAATCATAGGTCGAAAGGGTTTCTTAATATGTTGGATAGTTATTTGTAGGAGTGATCACCAGTCATCTCTTGCTTATATATCTTGTTCATGATTGCTTGTTCATCGTTTACATGTTACTTCCATGTTTCTTAGCCTAAATAAACATAGCTTTTAATCATATAAACAAACAATCTAAATTACTAGTCTTTGGATAAGTGACAATCTAGGGACTTTACTTTGACACAATTGCTAACTTGGCTTTTCTACAATCTCTTGGGACGACTTGGTCTTACCTAAACCTTTGCTATAAACGGGGGTTATACTTTACCCATGTGTTTTATATATTAAGGAAATTGGTAAAATTAGTATTTTAAATTTAAAGCTTTTGAAACACATCAAAGTTTTTGGCGCCGCTGCCGGGGATTGGCATTGATAAAATCGAGTTAGTTAAGTGTTTTGAGACTTTTTACAAACATAGCCGTACAGTTTTCTGGCAAACTGAATCAATTTTTTTACTTTCTGAGACTGAGTGTACGCCGCACTTCAGTGTTTGTGCGCCGTATTCTCTGAAAAAATTCAAACTACGCCGGTTTTACTTTCTAAACCGCCATACTTTATGGAAAAATTCACAATGTTCACTGAGACAAAACCAAACCAAAACAAAAACTTTTTACTGCTTAAATTCAAGGCTGAGAACATGAGAATTGCTTTATGTGCCTTTGGTATTTGGATTGATGCATTTGTTAATATGTTATGATTCATCGAAAATACAAAAATATTTGCTTATTTGGTTAAATAGACATTTTCTTGTTTTTGATTGTTTATGCATGATAATAATCTGGACTATAAGGTTAAACATAATTCTGAGATATTCTAAAAAATACAAAGGAGTTGAAACTAAAAACAGGGGATGTACGCCACACTTGTTTTCAAGTACGTCGGTCTTTCCTGGGAAAATTCAAAATAATATGAAGATTAAAAAAGAAGTACGCCGCACTTGTTATCAAGTACGTCGCACTTTTATGACCAAAAGTTCACAGAAGACTTTTATATTGTTCATAATGATCAAACCAATCCATCTTTTGATTTCTGAATGTTTACTGATGTTATTGGAGTGCAAAATATCATTTAGTTTTGATTGTACTAATATACTAATGGTTTACTTGATTTTATGTTGTCAAATGTTAGAAATGGACCCAAATTCGAGTATTGGACGTATGTGCTTAGATAAGGGAAATTCTCTTGCTGAGGTTGACCAAGTGGAAACTGAAGAAACCTGGCAAGGAGCAGTTACTTTTGACATACCAGATATGGGGAAAAAGAATAAGCAAAAGATTCATATATTTCATGGTATGGAAATGGATGAATGTTTCATGAAGTTTATTACCCCTTGCCATGTAGAAAATATTTATGAAAATGATGCAATAGTTGACTTAGATTACAATAAGAATTATGTGTCTAAGGAGCTAATGAAAAGGCTTGGGCTAGGTTTTGAAGAAAGGGAAAGAGCTCTAGAAACAATAACAAACAACAAAAAACCTACAAAATGACCTATGATGATGAAGGTCCATCACTAACCATAAACCGTGCAAAAACACAAGAATTGACTAGGGAAGAGTTTGAAAAAGATGTGCTAGAAAGGGTGATATTACTAAATGAAAAAAGACCCGTTATTGAAACCTTGAAGAACTTGGACAAACACAAAATGATGCTTGATAGTATGTTGATTGATAGGCTTAAACTTGATGGTGAGGTTACTAATGAGGAGGAGCATGAGTTGGCTAAAGAAGTGGTTAAAGAGCATAAGGTTGTGAAAGAAGGAGTAAATCCGAGATGTTTTATTTTACCTATTCGTTTGGAAGGAAAAATCACTTATAATGCATTAGTAGACACCGGATCAAACATTAACATGATGCCATACCGTATCTATGAACTTTTGGAAAGAGGAAAAGCAAGTCCCAAGATTGATAAAGTGAAGTTACTAGACCACTCTAGTGTGGAAACCATGGGACGTTTGCTCAATGTTCTTTGCCAAATTGGCACAAACACCATTCTTGCCAATTTCTTACTTTTTGATGTGCCCATTGATAGAGATGTACCATTGGTTGTCGGGAGAAGTTTCATGTATACTCTTGGAACTATAATGGACATGAGAAATGATAGGATAAGTGTGTATGGGGGCATTACAAAATTGTGCCCATGAAAAAGAAGGAGGAAGAAAGTGATAGTGACGAGGAGGATGAGGAGTATTCACCAAGAAGGGATGAGAATGGAAATCCATTTTACGGACCTGTTTATCCAAGCTATATGGAATGTGAAGATGCTATGGATCGTGCCCTTGGTGAGCAAGATTATTTGAATCCGTTTCGTGATGTTTGTGTTTGGAAAAAGTTGGTAGGATTTCTTGGAGCACTACCCATTTCTCTAACCAATAATGACTGGACACCTACCTATTCGGGGGGAAATTTGAAAGTTAAAGGAGATAGAAAGTGGCACGTTAACGTTAAAATTGTGGATCCATTTGGAAATACTTTTGAAAGAGGTTATGAGACTAAGAAAACTGGAAGGAAGGTTTCTGGAAAATACAAGCTGAGTGATGTTATGTCACTCGGTTATTTTAGAGCTTGAAAAATTATGGATGATGGATAGGAGTAGCAACATACGCTCCTAAGTTTATTTTTCTCATTTTTATTTTTCTTTTCTATGTTATTTTCATCATTTGAATAAAACGTACCAAAACATTGTATCTTGGAAAGTTAAGGAATGTTTTGATGAATGAATGAATATAATGAAGTTTGATTATATGTGGATTGAACGTTTTTACGTATGCAT
>LBNU01030757.1:5247-18535 GCA_014162995.1 Artemisia annua | reverse complement strand
AGAGCTTGAAAAATTATGGATGATGGATAGGAGTAGCAACATACGCTCCTAAGTTTATTTTTCTCATTTTTATTTTTCTTTTCTATGTTATTTTCATCATTTGAATAAAACGTACCAAAACATTGTATCTTGGAAAGTTAAGGAATGTTTTGATGAATGAATGAATATAATGAAGTTTGATTATATGTGGATTGAACGTTTTTACGTATGCATGTTACTTAAAATTATTAACTGTGGAAAAAATTGCAGTAAATACGCCGTACTTGGGGTCAAGTACGCCGCACTTCTGAGCGGGACTATAAATATAACTTGAAAATCTTTCATAACTCACAACATTTTCACACACAACACCAAGAGAAACCACTACCTTTTGATCAAAAAATTTCCACGAGAGACCTTTTCATAGAAAATCAATCCACATTATCATGTATTCGGTATGTTTATCCATTTTGTTTGATTTCTTTGCAATTTTATTTCGTAATTTTAGTGTTTATATTTTTTGTGATATGTTTTAGATTTTTATTTTGATTAATGTGTTAGTTAGAATAAGTGGAACTTATAGGACTACCTAATTTCATGAACAAAAGTTTTGCGTAAGATTGAATCGAATTAGGGTTAGGGTTTTTAGCCTTGATCACTATTTTTGCGAAGATAGAAATTTGAATATGCTTATTTGATCTAGGAGAGATTAAGATGAGATGTTAAAAAAGATTTTGATGTTACGAGTTAAGAGTTACGGAAATGATGCCTAAATGCTTAAACCTAAGATAAGAACTACTTATTTTTAGGGGTTTTTTAGAAAACAATGAAGAAAAACTGTATCATGAGTTTGAAAACGTAGTTTTGTTGGCATGATGCTTTAGAATCAAATATTTCGCGCCTATAATGCTATGTGCGCCGGTTTTCAGATCTGAACCGCCGTACTTACATTTTATACTAGTTAGTACGCCGTACTTGTTGCCAAGTACGTCGCACTTTTTGCCTGAATTCAAGACAGAATGTTTGAAGATTAGAATTTGAGAGAGATTTAGCAATACTTGTTGCACTAACAGCTAATAATCTTGTGTCTATGGACTATTTTTATTTGCAGGTAAGAACCAGAAGAGCTATTGAAAGAGAGAAGAATAAAAGAGAGACTAAATATCATCCGAATTTAAGATGGAATGGAGTTACAAGAGAGGAGAAAAGGGAGTTTAATGACAAACTGATGAAGCTAGTTGATAGGGATATTGACATTCCCAGGATTATGGACTGGAGAGTCATGAGAAACTTAGGTTGTGAGAAGGACCTTGAAAATATGTTGTTGGTTAGAGTAGTATTCCCTGATGAAGTTATGGATTCGTTTATGTGGAAGAAGGCTGTGGAAATCAAAGAATCTGTGTACAAGGAATGGTGCTTGGAGTTTTTCAGTTCTTTGAGAGTTAAAAAAGAAATGAGTGATAATGAGATTTTGACTGAAGAAATAATGAAGTTTAGGCTTGGTGGAAAGGGATATTCTGTTACATTATGGGAGTTTGGAAGAATGCTTAGAGTATACTCTGATGAGGAGTTGAGTGATACTAAGTTTAGGATTTTAGTCATGAGAGGAGAAAGAGTTAGGAAGGAATTTAATAGAGATAAATACTGGAATTGAAGGAGATTAGTGGAGAAGATGTGAGGGTCTATGGAAAGAAAAGAGTTTGGAAAATTAAGAATCCCATGTTACAGATCATTCACAAAGTCTTGGTCAAATCTATCTTTCATAGGAGTCATTATGAGCAGTATGTTCTTGATGATGATTTATGGATTCTCCATGCATTTGACCAGAAACATCCTTTGTCACATCTGAATGTAGTCTGGCTGATAGCTCAGCATCTGAGGAATGTGGCTGTGATACCTGGGGGAACAAGAATATGCTGTGGGCACTTGGTCATCAGGATGGCAAGGAGCTTGGGGTTGATGAATGAGGAAGATATGGGAATGTTGGAGAGAAAGGTGAAAGCAGGAGCTGTTGGGATCAAGAGCTTGGATTACCTGAGAAGCAAGGAGACCGGGAAGCTGATGGTTTTGCCAGAGGTTGTGGAAGAGGAGCCTCTGGACGCTTGGTAACACCACCACCACCACTAAACAACAATAGCAGCAGCAACAACAGCAGTGAAAACCGCCACACAATAACTAGTGTGCGGCGTACTTGGAAGGAAACCAGACATCTGGTTGTGTTAAGACAATTTCAAACAATTTTATTCTTATGGTCTATAACTAATGCCTCTGTTGGCATTCAAAACAAAAACAATGGTAATCGGGGGGGACAAGAAGGAGAAACAAGAACAAAGACAATAACTATATATTAGTACTTTGATATTCAGCAGTACTTTGATATTATGCCCCAACAATCCTCCCCTAACTTGAATTCTACTTGCTTGACTTCAAGTTTCTTTGTAATCTTTGAAAAACAATCATCTTTATCTTCAAGGAAAGGTTGTATCTTTTAAAGTCTGTCTCGTTGTTGTTTTGTTACCCTCAGTGTGTAGTTAGTATCTGCAATCTTTATCAGCAACAATTCTTTGTCTTTACAGCAACTTAAATTTTTCTCAGCTACTCAGCAACACAAGGTACATCAAATCTGTTAAGTTTCATACTATTCTCATCACTTCCAGGTGTGTTAACTCCTGTGAGAGGTGAATCATTGAAAATTAATGGATTTTGATGTCTCTTTACCAAAGCCATTAACTCTGGAGTAGCCAATGTTTAGGTTAAGTAAACCATGGTACATTGATAACCATATGATTTTTAGCAAATCATCAGCTATCAACGGATTTGAGTAGTCTTTAACAATAGCCGTTTGCTTTTGGACTAGCTAGTTCTTATAGTACAATCGCTACCATGGTGAACTAATTACCATATGAATGGATTTTCCACAGCCTTTATCACAAGCCATTATCTTGTGGGCTAGCCAACTCTTCACTTATCACAGATATGGTGAGTTGAAAACCATACAATTTTTAGTAAATTGTCAACTAAAAACGGATTTGATTATCACATCAGAGCCGTACCCTCATGATGAGTCAAACTCTTTCTTGTTTGTTAAACATGGTGAGTTGAATACCATTTGTTGTGTAGCACAAGTACTAACACCATGTATATCTCCAAAAACAATCTGTTGCTGTAAACCTTTGTGCTTCAAAAAGTATTTTGCACATGACAAAAATTATTATTTCAAAAGACTTTACTGGTTTTATGCTGCAAGCAGTACTTTGTAAAAGTACTGTTTGATCAGCAGTACTTTGAATAAAGTACTTGTTTATTCAAAAGATTTAAATAATTAAAACCATACCAGTAATTATGCATCATCATCTTTTAATATTGTCCAATTAATGAACAAATTAATCACCATTAGAGCAGTTTCATCCTCTTGCTCTACTTCCATACCATGATCCAGCATCCTCATCATCAAATCTCTTGTAAGAGGATATCTTCTTTCAGCTAACATATAGATCATAGTACCATCTTCCAACTCTAAGACATGCACACCAGCCTTTTCAAAGAATTTCCAACTTTGAATTTCCCAGACTTCTTGATTTTTCCAAATATCATCTGTGCTTGTCTCCTCTGTTTCCCACAGTGTTGTGAGATCTCCCAGCAACAATACACCAATTCCTTTGAGTGGAATTTGTTTAAAATAAGCTTGAATTTGTTGGTGTAGATGAAACAAGTCTTCTCTGTCAATAAGATGCAACACATTCAACAACAAATTGAATGCTCTGAAGCTGTTATCTTCTCTATGGAAAACAAAATAATCTCCATCTTTTTCAGATTCTATCACTTCCAAATCTGATATCTTAGCCTTTGTAGCAGCATCTTCTTCTGACTTAGGAAGCTCAAAGTCAACAACTCTTAGATAATTCCTCAGTTCATCAATTGTGTTTGCTCTTAATTCCACTTCAGATTTAGACTTCTTTGATGACTGTGATTTAGTTGTTATTCTTTTCCTTTTATTACTAGCTTCCATCATCTGTTTTCCTTCTTCAGTATCATAACCAATAATGCCATCAACTTGTCTTACATAAGCTTCTCTGACAGCATTATATAAATCCTTCATTTCTTGATACTTTAACTTCTGTAAACCTTTGTATCCTCGACCTTTCAAATAACTCATATAAAAATTTCTTTCTTGAGCTTTTGTCATTGGTCTTCTTGGTTGAACAACAATCTCTCTTTCTTTTTCAAACTCAGCATCAAGTTCTGCTTGTAACTTTTTAGCAGCTTCTTCACCTTTAGCTTCTTGAATAGCCCTTATTTGTGCTAAAGTGAATTCCTTCTTCTTCTTCTTTTTCTCTGGTTCTACCAAGATTCCTTTCCCTTTGTCTTTAGGATCAGTTTCTTGAGTAGGTTGAGGAGAAGGTTTTTCTTGAGTATGTTCAACTTCTTGAATAACAATGCCTGTAGGTCTGGATATACTCATCATAATCTCAGCAATAGTCTCATCATCACTATTGGTAGATTTTCTAATCTCTTCTTCTTGAACTGGATTGGATGGACCAACATCTTCTTCAAAATCCAAAGTCCTTGGTGTGATTAAAAACTGTCTCTCAGTACCTTGATGAGCAGTATCTTGATGAGCAGTACCTTGAGCATTTTCAACACCAGTATCTTCCACATCCAATTCTTCTTTATTATCACCACTTTTGACTTGAATATCAGCATCTTGAACATCAATTTGCTCAGTCTCATCAATCTTTCTCTCAGCAGTATCTTGATGAATATTTTCTTCAAGTGGTGTTATTTCTTCAAGGGGTTGAATATCATCATCATCTTCACTTTTATTCAAACCAGCATCTTCATTCACATTCTTATTCTGCAAATTCCTCCCCAATGGGAATGAAGAATGTGTCTTCAACTTCCTTTTCTTGGACTTAGGTTTGTGACCACTTCTCTTTTGTGACTTGACCCATAGCCTGTGATGTTTAACAAGTGGCCAAACAAACCTCTTCAATCTTCTGAACTTGTTGCTCAACTTCAAAAGGAGTGCAGCTTGATCTTCATACTTTCTTCAGCCTCCTTAGCTCCCTTGTCAAAGCATAAGTATCCAGAACTCCTTCTTGAGCAGCTGCCTCCTCATCAGCCATCACCCCCTCATCTCCTCCAGATGTTTGAGAACCATCTGTGGAAGTATAATCATTGGGAGTGGGTGGTTGATTCTCAGCATCTTCTGATACAGGACTAGCAGTAACTTGCAGAGAAGCAGTCCTTTCTTTAGAAACAGTATGTTGAGAAGCATCTCCTCCCTCTGAATGTGACTGCTCTAAATGTTGTGAAACATCTTGAGCTGGGGATGGAGTGGGAGCAGAGTCTGAATGCTCAGAAGCAGGGTCTGATTCTTCTTGAGCAGCATCTCTAACAGCTTGTGCCATTTCCAAAATATGGGTAGTGAGAGGTGTATTCCTTCCAAAGAACTTAGCACTCTTGGTAGCCATAAAAGTAAATACCTTATTAGGAAGAACAATGGCTGGCAAGAATTCTTAAGGTTTGGGAACACCTTCAAGCTGTTTGTTCAAAAAGATTTGAATGAACCTGGGATACATCAAAAATGGTGAACCATTCTTGATGTGTTTGTGCATACCATCAAGAATCATGAATGACAAGTTGAAAGGCTGATTGGTAGCTAATCCCACTAAGGCTGATGCTATGGTTTGACTAAATTCATTCCAAGCAGTACTTTTGTTACTGAGGCAATGAAGTAGAACATGAATCAGGTACTTCCAGTGTGGACTAAATAAGGATTTCTCAAATGTAAGCTTGGTAAGTGAACCCTCATACCCAATATCCCTAAGGGTGTCCCAAAGTACTTGTTTATCAAACCTAACACTTCCTTCTTCATCATGAAACATAATATCTGTGCGAATACTAGCTTCAGTGATCCTAATATTACGCCCAGCAACTTTAGCCGTAATGAAGGAGAGATCTGGTTCTTCCCAACCAGATGCAGCAGTTGCCCAAAATTCTTGAATCCATGGTCCAATGATATCTGGATTGACCAATAAAGAGTAATTGATTGAAGACCCAGTAAGGAAATCAATCACAACATGAAAATCAAGGTTCAATTCAGTCTTATCTAAATTGGCAATCATATTGTGTTTACTGCAAGTGGAACGAGCCATTTGTGAATTAGTATGGATGATTGAAGTAGTATGTAAAGGATTAATTGGGAATGAAAGTGATGGCGTAAGGATGAATGAGAAGTGAAAAAGTGAGGGTAAAAAGGCGGTAGGGTTTGTTAAATATGGATAAGATTTAAAAAATCGAATCCCATTTAATACGGATACCGTTATTTTGGTATGTATCTCCATTCCCCGTATATATGACCGTTAGAACAGTACGTTCCATATAGCAGTACGTGACACGTCAGCAGTACCCTTAGAGCAGCACTTTCCCACAGCAGTACTTTCATCCAAAACATGAAGCAGTACTTTCCTATTAAAATATCTTTTGACTTTTTGACCAAAATATCTTCTGAAAGTCAACCCGATACATTTAATGCTTTCCATATTTACTCCCCAAAACTACCAAGGCAAGTATAATTGAATGATCATCATTAATAACCCATTAGACTATCTTGCTTATAAAAAGAGCTTTCACTAACACTTGTCTTCATCACAAAAACCTTACTTCATCATAAAAACCCTAATATCATCATGAGTAACTTCCCATTGATATACATCTCATCTGATGGGTCTAGTGATTCAGAGATCAAGTACTTCTCTGATTCTGATTCTGATTCTAATCCAGGATGGAGTGATTACTTTCCTCCTATTGCATCAAGCTCAACCAACCAAAAACCTAAGAAAAAGGTTACAACTTCTGCTCCAGCTACATCACTATCCAAAGAATTGCCACAAGCCTTAAACCAGGCTCTAGAGTCTGCCTTGAAGAACATGAAGGTTCCTGTGGAAGAGAAGCCTGCAAGACCAGAGAGACCTCCAATGCAAGTGCTTTTCCTTGCTTGTCCAAGAAAGCAATCATCTTTTGATGACAAGAGAAAGAATGCTCAGAAGGGAAAGCAGACTTATCAGGGAAAAGGAAAAAGGCCGATGGAGTAGGTTATGTAGGGTGTAGGTTGGGTAGGATTGGTTTTTGATGATGTAACTCTGGCTGGATTGTGTCTGTGGTTCTTGAATGATTAATGTAATCACTTTGAATGTTAATGAATAAAATTTTCTTTTCTGTTGAATGATATATGTAGCCTCCCCTCAAATAATAACTAACTACTAATGCCTCCCCTCAAAAGTAGCCTAATAATTTATCATACCAATACTTACCACCAAATGCTTGAATCTTGAAACATCAAAGCCTTTTGTGAGTAAATTTGCTACATTATCATCTGTGTGAACCTTGACAACATTTATGAGTCTGTGCTCATAACAATCTCTAATAAAGTGATGCCTAATTTGTATATGCTTGGTCTTGGAATGGTAAACTGGATTCTTCACAATACAAATAGTACTCTCATTATCAATGTTGATAGGAGTATTCTTGAAATTGAATCCATAGTCCAAGATTTGATTTTGCATCCAAAATACTTGTCCACAACAACTTGCAGCTGCAACATATTCTGCCTCAGTAGATGAAGTTGTTGCAATTGTTTGCTTCTTACACTGCCATGAAACTAATCTTCTACCAAGATATTGGCATCCTCCAGTGGTTGATCTTCTATCATAATTATCTCCAGCATAGTCACTATCTGAAAAAGCTTCCAAGTGAAAAGGAGGCTCCTTAGCATACCACAATCCTAACTTAGGTTGATGCTTGAGATAACCAAAAATCCTCTGTACAGCATTCATATGAGAAACCTTGGGTGAAACTTGATATCTTGCACATAGACATACAACAAACATGATATCAGGCCTTGATGCAGTTAAGTACATAAGACACCCAATCATAGATCTGTAAAGCTTGATATCCACTGGTTTTCCATCTTCATCCTTTCCTAATGAGTTTGAAGCTTTAATGGGTGTTGTGACTGGTTTGATAGTATTGAGATTGAACTTCTTAAGAATGTCAGTGACATACTTATCTTGACTTATGAAAATTCCAGTACTTGATTGTTTAACTTGAAGCCCCAAAAAGAAAGTTAATTCACCCATTGAACTCATTTGAAACTCTTTTTGCATGAGTTGTTCAAACTCTTTCACCATGGACTGTTTTGTAGCCCCAAAGAAAATATCATCCACATAAACTTGAACCAGCATGATATCCTTTTTGTCAATTTTAATGAACAAAGTCTTATCAATAGCTCCTCTCCTATAACCATGTTGTAATAGAAAATTTGAGAGTCTTTCATACCATGCTCTGGGAGCTTGATGAAGGCCATACAATGCTTTGACAACTTTGTAGACTTTGTTTGGATGTTCAGGATCTTCAAAACCAGGAGGTTGTTTAACATAGACCTCTTCTGTAATCTTGCCATAAAGAAAGGCACTCTTCCATTTGATAAACTGGAAATCCCATGTAAGAGGCAAAAGCAAGGAATAATCTGATTGCTTCAATTCTTGCTACAGGAGCAAATACTTCATCATAATCCACTCCCTCTTCTTGTTTATATCCTTGTGCAACCAATCTTGCTTTGTTCTTGATGACATTACCTCTTTCATCTCTTTTGACTCTGAAGACCCATCTTGTACCAATTACCTTCATGCCATCAGGTAAATCACATAAGACCCAAACCTCTTGAAGCTTAAATTGTAGAAGCTTTTCTTGCATAGCTTCAACCCAACTTTCTTTAGTTAAAGGTTGAGCTATATTCTTGGGTTCTTCTTGAGAGATAAAGCAAGCAAACAAACATGTCTGTTGATCCTTATGATTCATCCTGTTTTGTTTGTAAACAAAGCTAAGTAAAGCATTATGGGGCTTAGTGATACTCTTAGCTTTGGATCTTGTAAGAACACCAGAAGTAGGAGAACCAATAATTTTATTTGCAGGATGATTCTTATGTACTCTAGAAGTGTGAGTTGTTGGAACAGTAAGATCATCTTCCAAATTTGTGAGATCAGGACATTGTTGAGAGAAAATTCCTTCTTCCTGTAGCTCATCATCTGATTCTTCAAAAGGAGGCATGGATGGACTAGGAAAATCATCAGTGTTGGTCCAAGTGTTTGAATTGACTCCCCCAGAAGTACTTTCAAATTGAGCAGCAGTACTCTGATCCAAAGTACTGGGATCCAAAGTGCTGTTGTCCAAAGTACTGTGAGATGGATTTGTAGATTTTTCCTTTGTCTTCTCTGCTTCATAGGCTCGTCTTAGATCATCTTCATAGGACTTTGCAAGTGTTTCTTGAAAAAGCATGCTATTGAGTTCATCTTGATCTTCATCAGAGATTATGGGAGCTGAGTCAACAGTACTTTGCTCAACAGTACTTTGCTCCTTGTCAACAGTACTTTGCTCCTTGTCAATAGAGTCTGTATTAGGAACATCTGTAGAACTCACATTGACACCATGAACTATGAACTATGAATCTTCTTCTTCTGAATGCAAAACTTGATTCTCCTCCCTAACAGGCACATAGTTCATAGAAGGAAGTTAACACATCAAGGTCAAACATCCAATCAGGACCTTTACCTGTTTGGTTCGGCTGATCTTCAAGGAATTCAACATGTAGACAGTCTTGAACCTTCCTTGTAACCCTGTTATACACCCGAAAACCTTTACTATTGGTACAGTAACCCAATAGGTATCCTTCATCTGACTTGCCATCAAACTTATCCAAATTATCAATGGTGTTAAGGATAGTGAGAGGACATCCAAAAGGTTTCATAAAGCTGATGCTGGGTTTCCTGCCCATAAGTAACTCATAGGGTGTCTTCATCTGAGGTTTGGTGATAGAAACTCTATTTAAAATATAACAAGCAGCACTTACTGCTTCAGCCCAAAACTGAATAGGTAAGAGTGAATCTGCAAGCATTGTTCTTGCTGCTTCTATCAAGGTTCTGTTCTTCCTTTCTGCAACTCCATTCTGCTGAGGAGTTCTAGCAATGCTAAATTCCCTCTTGATTCCTTTGTTGGCACAAAAATCATCCATAAGCTTATTTTTGAATTCAGTTCCATTATCACATCTAATACCTCTAACTTTGAGTCTCAATTGATTTTCCAGGGATATTATTAGATCATGAATAGCATCAAAAGTATCATCTTTAAATCCCAAGAAAAAGACCCAACTAAATCTACTGCAATCATCTGTCACAACTAAGCAGTACTTCTTCTTGTTTAGGCTTGATACAGAAACAGGTCCAAACAAATCCATATGCAACAACTCCAAAGGTTCTCTGATAGTTCTTTCCCCAAGCTTTTTGCATGAAGCTCTATGTTGTTTCCCTTTCTTACAGGCCAAACATGAATGATCAGTCTTGAAAGTTTTGGAAGGTAAACCTCGAACTAGATTGCCTTTGACCAGCTTGTTGATATTCTTGAAATTCACATGACCTAGTCTTCTGTGCCATAGATGTGCCTCTTCAAGTGTTGCCTTTGCTACCAAACATGTAGCTCTCTCAGTGGAGGTAATATTCTTCATATCTATGCTATACACATCATTGGTTCTTGGTGCCCTCAAAATCACCAAGTTATCATCTTCAAACTTAAACTCAGGGGAGAGAATAAGACATTCTGTGTCAGTGAACAACACAGGATGCTTCTTATCACAAATCTGAGATACTGATAAGAGGTTGAACTTGAGCTCCTTCACATAACGAACATTCTCAAAATCAATACTTCCTGTCTTGATAGTTCCTTTGCCAGTAATTCTCCATCCAGTAGCATCATCCCCAAATGCAACTCTTCCTCCAAAATATTCCTTAAAATCTGACAGGATCTCCTTGTCTCCTGTCATGCTTCCAGAGCAACCACTATCAACAATTAAATGATCTTTAAGCTCCTCTTTTGCGTTGCCCTGCACAATAATAAGAAAGTTAGTTTCTTTTAGGAACCCAAGCCATTACTGACTTGTGTTCCCCATGTGGAGTGACATACTTAAATTCTTTAATTATGTAATCTCCACTGTTTTTGAAAACATGATCAATCACTTTATTATGTTCTAAAACTTGATCTTTGATTTCAACAAAACTTTCTTTTTCAACAGCACTTTCCTTTTTACCCACACATTCTGAAAGTACTGGTTGTTCCCCAGCAGTACTTTCTTTCTTGACCCACATGGTTTTAACTTTTTGGTTTGAGGTCTGTGATTTAGATACTCTTTTCGAGTTGTAAGGCCTTTTAGATTTATTGAAATTGGTATCACGGCCAGGAGCTCTAGGTACTCTATTGGAACATCTTGGTCTTACATTAGCAGTACCTTGATTGGGGAAAAACTTCCTAATAGTACTTAGAGAGGGTACTATTTGTGACTTACCAGTACCTTGAAAAGTGTTGCCTGAAGGTACTGGTGGTTTTGAAAAAGGTCTTTTCTGGTGAGGGTACCTATAGGCTTTTGAGAAATTGTTATGGTTGACCCTACTTGAATAGTTCCAAACTGGTTTAGTCTCTGTTGGCCTATGGTGAGCAGATTTAGTCTTTGGGTATTGACTTAAGTATTCTGAATGAAATTTACAATCTTTTATCAAGTGATTAGGACTATAACAAACAAAACATAATTTCTGATTTATCAACCCAAATCCTGTTCTTTGAGGTTTATAGCCAAGACCAGTATGATTTCTAGGTGAATGATTAAAAGAATTTCTAAAGTTAGTAGTTCTTTGAGAAAAGTTTGAAAATACTGCTGGTTTTGAAAAAACTTTAGAAAACCTTTTATCATTGTTTGCATTCCTTGAATCCCTAGCATTCCCTTTATGTGTATTATCCTTAGGAATCTCAACTTTTTCTTCAGATGAACTTGGATTAGATTGACCCTTAAGCTTATTCCTAAACTCTAAATTGTCTACTCCAAAACAAGAAACATCTTTCCTAGGTGGTTGAAAACTTCCAGTGGCATGAGGAACTGCATGGTTCAAATTCACTAGTTGAGAGTTCTTCTGAACTACCTTGTTCCTTATCACTAGTTGGGTTCTCTTCTGAGCTACTATACTCAACACCATAACCTAGTCCTGTTTTAACATGTGCTCTTCTTTGTTTTTCACAAAAACTAGCATGTGAAAGACCAGCTTCTTTCCAACTAGCCAGTTTTTCTAACAAAACATCTCTTTCTTTAGTCATCTTTTCTAATTCAGACACCTTACATCCTAACTTCCATTCACTTAGTTTTAATTGATAATCCTGTTGCTTATATTGTTCTGCCCAAGCTACTTCATTGTTTTCATGTGTTATTATTTTGGCTTCCATTGACTCTAAAGTCAATTGATAACCAAGCACTTCAGACCTAGCTTTATTATTTTTATCTCTTTCAGACACATAGTCATTAAGTAGCTTTTGATAAACATTATTACACTTAGAGCATACCTCAGTAGCAGTGGGTGAACTTGGTGAAGTAGCTACCATAGCCAGCAAAACAGGTTCATCTTCACTTTCCATGCTCCAATCAAAGCCTCCAAGATCTTCATTTGAATCCAAAGCAGCATATCCTAGTTCCTCACCAAAAGCTGTGCTCCAATCAAATTCCTCCATTGCAAGCATAGAGATAGTTACTGGTTCATCATCAAATTCAGCACTCCAGTCAACTTCTGAAAGATTTTCTTGAGCCACTAATGCTTTTGGTTTTGGTTCAGGAACTTCCTTGATTTCAACCTTGGGTTTCTCAATCATCCTATTTGCTTGATACTTAGCAAACTTGCATTCCCTTGCAAAGTGTCCAGTCCTTTGACAATTAAAGCATTCAATCTTAGACTTATCAAATGCGATACCCTGTTTGGCTTTGAAGTCAATGCCTCTTCCTGTTTTCTTCATGAACTTCTTGATCCTAGCAGTGATCATAGCAACTTGCCATCTTATGTCAATCTCTTCTAGAGCATCGTCTTCAATTTGCAACAGATCTTCTTCATAAGTAACATGTAAAGTGGCTTGCTGAGCAAAGAATGAGCATACAACATCATCACAATTGATGTTGTTTGAGGGTGATGAAGTGGAAGTGGACATGGTTGTGTAAACATGCTGTTTGTCACCAACAGTACTTTGAACAGGATAAGCAGTACTTTTAGTGGAAGTACTGCTCTTGTTTTCAGAAGACACAAAAGCAATGTTGTGTGATTTGGAATTAGCTTGACCATTCATCTCATGCTCATAGACCTTTAAGTTGTTGTAGAGATCATCAAAGTCCATAGTATCCAAACCAGGTTGTCATCTGATCATAGTAGCAACCACATGCCAGACAGAT
>LBNU01030755.1:96203-109130 GCA_014162995.1 Artemisia annua | reverse complement strand
ACAGTTGTTGGAAATCATTTTTATGCTGTAAAGGCCTCAGCTTGTTGGAGTTGGAAACCAAAATCAAATGCTTTAACTCAAGTTTCCAACAACAACAGTGCATCAATGGATCTTACTAAATATAACTATGTTGATGCACAAGGCAGATCCAAGTCAGTAATGGCTTGGGTCAAAAAGAGAAACTAATTTCTCTACTTTATGTGCAGGGCAATCTACAAGACAAGCTAAAAGACCAAGGAATTGTGGACAGTGGATGCTCTGGACATATGACTGGTGACATATCCCAACTTGAAGATTTTGTGCCTATTGATGGTGGATGTGTTGCTTTTGGTAATGATCCTACAGGTGGAAAAATTGTTGGTATTGGTACTATAAAAACACGAAATTTGAATTTTGAAAATGTGATGTTAGTTAAAGGACTTAAGTTTAATCTCTTTAGTGTTTCACAAATGTGTGACAAAAGGAATTTTGTTCTTTTTACTGACACTGAATGTCTTGTCCTTTCTTCTGACTTTAAGTTACCAGATAACAAGTATGTGGTACTCAAAGTTCCAAGAAATGACAACATATACAGTAATCATATAAAAAACATAGTTCCTAGAAGAGATGTAACTTGTCTTTTTGCTAAAGCCACTTTTGATGAATCCAAATTATGGCATAGGAGACTTGGACACTTAAATTTCAAAACCATGAATAAATTGGTAAAAAGTAATCTTGTAAGAGGGTTACCTTCAAAGGTTTTTGAAAATGATGAAACCTATGTTGCCTGTAAAAAGGGTAAACAACACAGAGTATCTTTTAAGTCCAAAGTTGTGAATACTATTGATGAGCCTTTGCATTTGCTTCATATGGATTTACTTGGACCTGTTTTTGTGAAAAGTCTAAATAAGAAGCAATTTTGTCTATTTGTCACAGATGATTTCAGTAGGTTTACTTGGGTATTCTTTCTAGCTACTAAAGATGAAACACCTGAAATTCTTAAGGAGTTCATAACTAGAATAGAAAACCTAATAAATCACAAGGTAAATATAATAAGGTGTGACAATGGAACTGAGTTTAAGAATCATACAATGAATCAGTTCTGTGTGGGTAAGGGTATTTTAAGACAATATAGTGTTGCTAGAACTCCTCAACAAAATGGTGTAGCTGAGAGGAGAAACAGAACATTGATTGAGGCTGCTAGGACTATGTTGTCAGATTCAAAATTACATATACCTTTTTGGGCTGAAGCAGTGAACACTGCCTGCTTTGTGCAAAATAGGAGTAAGGTAGTTAAGCCTCATAATAAGACCCTTATGAATTATTTCATGGTAAAAAGCCAATGATAGCATTCTTTAGACCATTTGGGTGTCCTATTACCATCTTAAATACCAAAGACCAATTAGGCAAGTTTGATGAAAAGGCTGATGATGGTTACTTTGTTGGATACTCTGTCAATAGTAAAGCTTATAGAGTATACAATAAAAGAACTAGATTTGTGGAAGAAAAACTGCATATTGAGTTTGATGAGAATAAAACCAATAGTGGACCAGAATGGCTATTTGATATTGATATGCTAACCAAAACCATGAATTATGAGCCAGTGTTTGCAGGAATGGATACTAACTCTCTTGCAGGTAATCAATCAAATGACTCTGCTGCTAAGGAAGCTGATTCCCAAAAGGAGTTTGTGTTGATTGAAAAATTGAGCCTTGGACCAAATATTTCTCCTACATAGGAGGAAAGGAGTTCACAAGATGATGTTGTCCAAAATTCTCCGAAAGGAAGTGAGGGAGAACCAAAAGTTGATGAAGTGGTGGAAAAACCTAAGGAAACTACTTCTAGGAGCAGTCTTCATAACTCTACTGCTAATGAACACTCTGCTGATGGACATAGCAACACTACTGCTACACATAAGTTTCCAACTTTTGATTCACAGGGTATATCTCTTTTGAGCTACTGCTACACACAAGTTTCTCTCTTGGCCAAAATTCCTTAGGTTTCAACAATAACAATGAACAATTATGCAAAGCGGATTAAAACAAATCAATTGTTATTGACACAAGGTTTTCATCATCATCACCTCCAATTATTATTTGATCAGAATAATAACGTGTTACCTAACTGTAACAGGGATCTAAGACATCTCAGACCTTAGAGGTATCGAACACAAACAAACTAGTTCTAGACATTTACAAGACATATGCCCTAGAACACACACACACACCTTTAGATATCTACATTATGGAAGACTTGTGTATAAACCTATTCCCTGTATTCTGTTTATATAACACAGAATTAGGGTTACAAGAATACTACAAAGGACTAAAATATAAATCTTCTTTTGCAAGCAAGTCCCTCTCCATCTTTTGTAGAATTCATTCTTGTCACTTTATGCCCTTCATGTTTCATTCTTCTTATTCTGTATCATCAAATCAATAATAGACCCAACACTTGTTATAGGGTATCCTGAGCAATTTACACATGCGTTGCTCATAGGCTTCGTCGTCTATGTCAATAAATCCATCATATCCTTGTAACTCAAGGTAGTCCACTATTCCTTCAAGGTCATCATCATCGAATTCCGTATCTCTGTACCAGTTGTCATCGAGCCTTCCTTCAATTAAGTCAAGAATTTGCCGATCTCTATCCTCATTCGGCCTTATCTCATATCCTTCCTCATTATCTTCATCCGAATCCTTGTGCTCTTCTTCATCCATACTTCTCGTGTGTTCCTGCCAAATCCTCTCCTTAGTCGAGGAGTCAGTTCTACCATATTTAAATTTTACCCAATCATTAAAAGTTACTTCATTTACCCATGGTAGTTCGCACCTCTCACTATCATTGGTAGATTTCCAATAGTACGACATATTCCCAATTCGTTCCTTACTACTCCCACCATTGCACTTTTCATCATACGGATTGCATGATGCCCAAAAGGATATTCCATTTTCATGATGGATTCTAACCTTCTCGCACCAATGCTCATTACCAATTTCTTCATTATCACTCACAGCTTGATCTTCTTCAATTTGAGTGTCTTTGGTTTCATTGTTAGGGAAATGGTCGTCATTGTGAACTCGATTAAATTCTTCCCAAATTTCCATTTTCCTATCCCTATCAACTTTATTATAGACGATTTGTACCCATTCGTCGAAAGATATCGTCCCTCTCCGTTATAAATTCTTTCTGAATTGATTGAGAGTCGAATCCCATAAATGTCTATTTCCACGTAGCCTTTCTTCATCACCGCCCCCATCGCAAAGTTCCTTACTAGAGGACGCATGATGGCCATAGGTCATAGGACTTCCGATTTTCTACCGGAATGGCGACACACCCATGGTATTTTGTTTCAAGTGTAACCGGCCATTTGGATTGGTCATTAAGTTGACCATTATTGGGATGAATTTTAACAATCTTGAGCTCTTCATTTTGGGTGGCATCTTCCTTGATATTTGTAATAATCATTTCCTCCGGATGATGTAATTAATTTATTCGTTGCAAAGATTCCGTCTCAGGAGATGCATTGATTCTTGGCATAGCCATGCAAACCTTAGCTTGTTCATTTTGTCTCTTGGCGTCTTTCGATAAAAGTTCTATCTTAGCTCTAAGATTTTTGAGGGTTTCATCGTGGCTCATAAGGCTTTTATTAGTGGCCACTTGAAAGTTTTTTTTGCCATTGATCTTGCTCTTCCTGTTTCTTTCTTGACTCGTCAAGGTATTTGTTGATAGTTTCTTCAAGGCTCGATCTTCTTTCCCCATAAGGTGGCCGATTGTATCCTGATGTCCCTGTACGATACCCGTTACTATTGTAACCTTCGAATGGTCTTCCTTCCCATACTTCACCTCTTCAATCTTTCCATCGTCCTCTTTCAAAGGACAATCTTTAGCCAAATGAGGTGCTTCACAAATCTCACAACCAACTTGAATGGCATGAACATTCTCCTTGAGCTTCTTCATGTCACGACCCAAGCTTTCGAGTTTGTTGGTGATTAGGGTAATTCCATCTGGATTTCCAGCAATGCTCCTTCTACTTCCACATTTGTGCCACTTTTGAGAGTGGTCCGCCATATCTTCAATAGCCTTTAAGGCTTGAGCGGGGGTCATTCTAGGGATCAGCCCTTGAGAATGTAACATTTGGCGGGTGGAAATATTGATCCCTTTGTAAAAAAATGTTGACCACTTGTTACTTGTTGAGATCATGAGTAGGGCGCTTGTACAAAAGATCATTGTACCTATCCCAAGATTGGTACAATGTTTCATCTCCATCTTGCTTGAAGTTGTAATTGTCTTCAAGTTGTTTTGCCGTCCTTGAAGGAGAGCAGTATCTCTGAATGAAATGCTTTTTCAGGAGATTCCAAGTGTTAACAGTCCCAGCTGGTAACCTATAGATCCATCTTTTGGCTCCTCCGGTCAATGTCATAGGGAATACTCTGAGCATTATCGCATCATGAGATACTCCCGGAATGTTGAACAAACTAACAATGTAAAGAACATTGTCAATATGTTCATGAGCATCTTCCATCATGCTTCCCGAAAATGGCTCTTTTTGCAATTTCCTTATGAACGAATTATTGATTTCGAATTGCACGTCATCTCTAATAGCCGGCCTAACCAAACCAGGCCCTTGTTCTTCTCTTGTAAGAGCCAAATACTCCTCGAGAGTGAGGGTTTCAATGTGAACTTCGGCCATGGTACCTGAAACTTAAAAATGATCGTAAGAAACTGAAAATAAAAATAAAAATTGCAAAACATAATAAAATCCTAATAGCTCCTCGGCAATAGCGCCAAAAACTTAATGCAGGTTTTACCGACCAGGTTTTAATATTTATAAATTTGCTCGTTTACCTAAGGTCTACCTAATGCACTATCGGGCAGTGTACCCGGTCGTGTGAGGTATAGCTAGTTGGTAAAGTCGAGGTCGTCCCAAGAGTTACGCGTGTGGAATTTATCTAAGCTTAGTGTCGTGTTTAAAAGGAGGTTTATGATTATAGAGATTATGCTAACAAAAGTAAATAAGAAAAGACAATTAAATAAATATGAAAGAATCAATATGAAGAAGCAGTGTTAACCTAATTACTACTCTTGTTATTATCATGACTAGTTTTCTAGCAAATGCTTCCAATCGCTTCGTCTGGGGTTATATACATTTAGGATCTGAGGGTTAAATCACCTAAATCTATCTTACACCATGTCCTATTCTCACATATTGTAAATGCAAGAGTTCATCGGTCGGCATGAACCTACGAAGATGCAAGAGTCATTAAGTACATCTACTAACTTGGACTAGTCTAGCGGGATGCGGGTATTGGTCACATCTTACACCCCCTCTAACTGCTTTAATCATATCGGATTGATAGGTGGTCCTAGGGTTAATTCGCATATGTATGGTGATATTTCTACCACCAAGTCACATCCTTATTGGCTTGGTTCCTAGGGTTAATTCACCAAGCCTCTAAGGAAGTACCAATCCTCAACACTACCAAAACTAGAGTATGCTAAGACTCGCCAAGAAAGTATACAAACAAAACGTTAATAAATGCGGAGAAAACTACATCATAATAATAACAATTTCATAACAAGGCTAACACCAAGAGATGTTTAGCCACTCATATTCATAAATGCAGTAAAACAAGTGTTTAATATCACAAATGTAAACATGAATCTAATACAAATCAAAGGAATGAATAAACTTATGATTGGTGTGTGAATTCTCCCTTGGAAATGACTTGTAGGCTGATTAAACTTTGTTCCTCCTGCTCCCTGAATTCCTCTCAACTTCTGTATGGTGAAAAGTGAATGAATAAACTCGGAATTAGGGCTGGTATTTATAGGCCCTACTTTGCTACGGCGTAGCTGTATGAGATGCTACACCATATCCTTTGTTAATTTCATCTACGCCGTAGCTTGATCAAGTGCTACGGCCGTAGTTTCATCATTAGTTGCTTATACGGCGTAGTTATTTGGGAAACTATGCCGTAACTTCTTCTTTGGCCACGTGAGTTCTCTTTTGCTTGATTTTGGGGTCTACGCTGTAGGTGGAGTGTAGCTACTCCATAGAGCCCTTTAATAAGTTACTACGCTGTAGTTGGAGTTGAGCTACGCCGTAGTCTATGTAAGTAGATGCTACGGTGTAGGTAGATGATGCCTCTGCACCGTAGTTAGTGCAGAATCCGCATACTTCACATATTTTCTCATTAACCCTTCCAATTCCGCGTTTCTTCGTTCCTTTGCTCATCTTTTCCCTGAAAACATAATATAAAAGAATAAGAGTATATATCCTAACATATTAATACAAAAGATGAGTAACTAAGGAGGAAATTAACACTTAAATCACGGAACTATTTGATGTTATCAGTGCATACAAGGTAGGCTAAGGCGAATTGGGTGTACATTTGTGGGTGGATTGTAAACAAATTCTTCCTTTAAGTAAAATGCTTAATGTTAGAAACGAAAAAGATAGGCTCTAAGGGGTGTACTAGGGGTATCGTGTACTAAAAATGAGTACATTGCAAAGGTGTGGGGGAATTACTTGACCAATGAAGTCAACGTAATTATTATACAGGTGTAAAACAAAGTTTATCCTAATGCCTCTTATCATATAGTAAATCCTAACTACACGAATGTAATCTCACTAGCGGTCTCGGGATTCATCACAAACGCAATTTCTAGAATCTAAATACTACCGGTACACTCACAAGCACTAACAATGAATGCTTTTTCCTAAAGATGTAAAGGCGAAGCTCACATATTTGGGGTGGAAATTTTTGAGTGGCACGGGTTTTTGTGCTAGTTATATAATTCCTATCCATGAGACGCTTATTAAGACTAAAGTTTCACTCCTATATGTAACATCCCCATTTTCACAGTTCGCAGTGGATTTAGGGTTGGGGTATTACTTCATGGAATCACAGTTACAGTAATAGAAAACGACTCGAAAAGAGACATTTTTAGAAATTTAGTTATCATTCATTAAATTATCATAGTTTTTATAGTAAAAGATATACTTTTACTATTGATGAGGTCCCAAAGTATAGGTGAAATGTTATGTTTGAATGATAACTGGTTTGAAAGTCGTCCAAGTTTAGTGCCTCCTCCTGCCATAACTATGTTGTAGTGGTATACCTAGGATACATGCTTAAAGAGTCAACACTATGTGTTGAGTGAGAGTCATAGGTTTAAGTGATAGGGAATACAAGTTCCACAGGGTTCAGTTGCTACACCCTTCGAGGAAAATGTAGTGTGTGTGATAATTACAATGCATATACAATTATCAAGAGCGGGATATGTTGCACTAAGCTCATGAACCAGACGTTAACAGTCCGGGTCATGGGGTCTGCAGACCAACAATGAGGGGACGGGAAGGATAACTTTGCCAAAGTTAATTCTTCAGAGAGGGTTCAAATATAGTACTTATTGATACCATCCAGTGAGAGGTAGTATCAACGGGAGTTGTCAAACTCCAATAGATCAATCAACTATATTCACGTTCACTTGGGTAAAATATCCCAAATGATTCGATTCATGAATTTTAGTTATGTAATGATGGCAGATTGTTTACTCGTGCAACAACCAAAGAAAAAGACTTGTATTTGGTTTAAAGCAAGTAGCATGTATCCCCCTCACAGGGTTTTTAAAGCATTTAAAAAGAGTGTGAGGCACTGAAAACTCACTTGGGCTTAGGGAAATCTTATTGATGTAAAAAGTGACTCGGAAACTAGACTGCCTTACTCACGTATCCTGATGGTATTGTAGGTGTGGATGTATGTCAAGCTCTAGTTGTTTTGTTCAAGTTTCTTAAGTAATCATTCTTAGGGTTTTTAGTGTTTTAGATATAAAATAACACCGTTCAGGCCATCACAATCCAGAAGTATAAGACTCCTCATATGAAGCTCCCTACTATTGTATTATGTTATCAACATAATATCGTTTGGGCCATCATAATTCAGAAGTTAATACTCCTCACATGAAGCTCCTTTCTATTGAGTCATGTAATTATTTAGATTTTAGTTATAACATAACACCGTTCGGGCCATCATAATTCAGAAGTATATGCAATAATCGTTTGAGGAGCCAGGGTACTTTAAATCGTAAACCCAATAAACTCGTCAAAACAAAATATCCACATAATACCCCTCACATGAAGCTCCCCAGTATTGTGTTATGCTTCTAACTTTAAACACTTTAACTTTTTACCCTTATAGTTTAATATATTTACAAAATCTACCCTAGACTTATAATTACTTATATTATTTATATTTATAACTATCTGTAGGTCCAAATTTCTGGATCTAAGCAGCCTTTGTAAGACAATAGATACCTTGGATAAATCCAAACTATCTATATGAGAAACTCTAAACAATGTATACTTGATATTAACGCGGAATATTAACACAAGCAGTAAGAATAACACAGAGAATTACTAACTTTATATTCTATTAACTTTTATAAACTTGGCATAGAACTCAATGCCGTAGGGTTCCTTTTATACTACAAGGAAACCCTAATTCTACAAACGTGTGAAAGGATCCATGCATATCTTCTCCTAAGATATCTAACCGCGTGCATGTCCTTTCCTATAATATCTCCTAACTTATCTAACTTGTTCAGCAAAACAGACTTAACTGAACTAACTTAAACAGATTTAACTATCACTGGCCAGACTTAACTTAGTGCTGGCAGCTTAACTATCTACCCGACTTAACTAAGCTATTCAGACTTTTAAGTCTGTTACAAATAATTCCCAACAATCCTCCCCTAACTTGATCTTCATGCTCCATGNCATGCATATCTTCTCCTAAGATATCTAACCGCGTGCATGTCCTTTCCTATAATATCTCCTAACTTATCTAACTTGTTCAGCAAAACAGACTTAACTGAACTAACTTAAACAGATTTAACTATCACTGGCCAGACTTAACTTAGTGCTGGCAGCTTAACTATCTACCCGACTTAACTAAGCTATTCAGACTTTTATGTCTGTTACAAATAATTCCCAACAATCCTCCCCTAACTTGATCTTCATGCTCCATGATCTTCAAGTTCCTTTCTTCAGAAATGCTTTGAGGATTTTGTTGAATCTTGAAATCTTTGCAGCAACCTTCAAATCTTTATTACCATCTGATCTTTGTAGCAACATTGACAATATGTACATCAAATCAAAAGTTTCATACTATGCTCATCACTTCCAGGTGTATGAACTCCTGTGAGAGGTGAATCATTGAAAATTTAATGGATTTGATGTCTCTTTACCAGATAGCCATCACCTCTAGAGTAGCCAATGTTTTAGTATGATACTATGGCACATTGATAACCGTATGATTTTTAGCAAACCATCAGCTATCAACGGATTTGATTTGTCTTTACCAAAAGCTGTTTGCTGTTGGACTAGCCAACTCTTTGATGGAATATAGTCATCATCTTGGTGAGTTGATTACCAATTATGGTTTTCCACTTCCTTTACCACAAGCCATAACCTTGCGGGCTAGTCAACTCTTCACAATAAAAGATATGGTGAGTTGAATACCATACAATTTTTAGCAAATTGTCAGCCATAAACGGATTTGAGATATCTTTACCGAGAACCATTTGCTCTTGGATTAGCCAGTCCTTATATGGGTTAGACATGGTGGACTGATAACCATTTGTTGCGTCAGTGCAAGGCACTTCCACCAAGTGTTATTTTCTCAAAAATCCATTTACCCTGAGAATTCATTCAAACATAGTCAAGGGTTCATAAATTTTAAACCCTTCTATACTTTTTCAGGGGTTGTACCTGACTTGCATCTTGTTGCAAAAGTTTATCAATCTTAATATAACTTGCTGCCTCTTGTCTGACTTGTTTCTTTGATTTCTTAGGCATAGAGATTGATTTAGCAATTTGTTTTCCTTCCTTCTCACCAATGCTAGGTTGAGCAGTCTCTTTGGCCACAGATCTTTCCCTTAACATTGTTCTTTGCTTCTGACTTTGACTTAGGTTAATGATCAACTCTGCATCTTCTATTCCAGGAGAACTAACAGTTGTTTCTTCTAAGGATTCACTTTCACCTATTTGTGACCAATACCCCCTTGTTTGGATGAATTTTCAGATTCTGCATCTTCAGAATCAGGTAAAGAAACTCCAAGTTCTTCCAAAGCATGCTCCAACTGTTGTATCTTCTTATTTGTCATGGTTAGCTGTTGCTCCAATCCATTTATACGTTCAAGAAGTGTAGGAACCAACTGTAAAATATCATCCATAGTCATGGTGGGAGTCTTGTTATGAGTGGAATGTTGTGATGCAGAGGAACTGAGTTCAAGAGTATGCACTGGAGCAAACTGAGCATCAGATGGCCTTAAAGAACCTGCACAAGGGTTAGAAGAGGCAAACAACATAGCCACAGATAATGGCTTTTCATCCCCTGTAAATCCACTTTTCATATTGCCAAAAACCTTTGCTTTAAGACATTTAACAGAATAAATAGTGTTTTTTACTGTCTCAATGTTTAAAACCATTTGTAGAAACTGAGGGTACATCAAAAACTTATGTTGATTATCCACATTAGCCACCATTCCAGTAAAGATCAATTTAGAAAAATTAAAAGTTCTTCCAAGAGAAAGACAGATCATGGCAGAAGCAATTTTGGCATCAAATTGATCCCATCCTCCACTCTTAGAACTTAAACATTAAAGCAAATGGTGTACTAGGAATCTCCATTGGGGTGAAAGATTTCATTTTAGGAATTTGAGTTTGGTACCAATGGGATATCCAAATATTTCATACCCTCAACAAGAAATTTATGTGGTAACTTAAAGTCCCCTAAAGTATCATTTAAATGAAGACATTCTCGTATTGATGCTTCAGTAACAATATAAGCAACATTTTCAATAGTTGCCCTTAGTTGATGGTTCCCATTTGGAAGAGTTTCAACACTAGCAGTGTGCCAAAACTGTTTAACCAAGGAATCATAAACAATGGGATTACAAGTCAAAGCATACCTTATATAAGAATGATTTAAAAAGGTAAGAATTTGATCAAAGCCTTGACTTTTTGATGACTTCTTTAAATAACCCACTTGATTATGTCGAACACTATACGCAAGAAAAGCCATGTAAGTACTGGTGATATGAGATTTGTACTGATTGAAAACAGAGTAGGGTTGACCTTTTGAGAGACTTTTTACTTGTTTAGGAAAAAGGAAATAATTAATAAAGATGAAAAGTAAATCAATTTTATTCATTTATATGCTCATTTGATTTGATAACGGGTAGATTGAAACAATAAAAGTCATTATGCGGGTGATCAGTCACAACGGTAAAGCATTAATTACAGATTAACACTACCAGACTTAAAAATAGTAAACCAGACTTAAATATTTTCTCACCTGACTTAACAAACGATAAATTATTTTATCAAAACTTACAGCCCAAAGCTAGAAAGACAACCTGTACTAATGCTTGAGTCCATGAGAAACCTGAAATGATTAGTAGAAACCAAATATACAAGCATATATATACAGCCAGAATTAACACCAAATAAGCTACCCATACTAATTCTAAGTAACCAGATTTAACTACCACTAAACTTACAACCAATTACACACTTTACATTTAACCTCTCCTTAAATGTAGCTATGGGTTCATCATTCCAATATTAACCACCAAGTAGTTAAACCTTGGTCCATCAAATGCTTTTGTTAACAAATCAGCTACATTGAAATCAGTGTGAATCTTTTCCACTTTAATTAGGTTCTTTTAAAAACAATCTCTGATAAAGTGATGCCAGATTTCTATGTGTTTGGTCTTAGAGTGATATACTGGATTTTTGACAATGCATATGGTGCTTTCAATATCAATAAATATTTTAGTATTCATGAAGTTCAAACCATAATCTAGCATTTGATTATGAATCCATAATACCTGACCACATCAATTTGCAGCAGCCACATACTCAGCTTCAGTAGTAGAAGTGGCTACAATGGTCTGCTTCTTGCACTGCCATGAAATCAACCTTCTGCCTAGGAATTGACAACCTCCAGTTGTGGACTTCCTATCAAGACTTGCTCCAGCATAATCACTATCTGAATAAGCTTCCAGGTTAAAAGATGAATCTTTGGGATACCGAAGCCCAAAATTAAGTTTGCCTTTGAGGTACTTAAAGATTCTTTTCACAACATGAAGATGTGAAGTCTTGGGATTGATCTAAAACCTGGAACAAGCACATACAACAAACATAATATCTGGCCTAGAGGCTGTTAGATACATAAGAGAGCCAATCATTGATCTGTAGAGATGCACATCCACATCTGCAGCATCTTCATCCTTAGTTAAAGGCACTCTGTTCTCCATAGGTGTGACTGCAGTTTTGACATTTGCAAAGTCAAACTTTTTAAGTATGTCAGCAACATACTTTTCTTGTGATATAAATAGTCCATCTGACTGTTGTTTGACTTGCAAACAAAGAAAGAAAGTGAGTTCTCCCATTGAGCTCATTTTAAACTTTCCTTTCATCAATGCTTCAAATTCTTCACACCAAGCCCTTTTGGTTGAACCAAAAATGATGTCATCCACATAAACCTGTACAAGTATAATGTCTTTCTTGTCCTTCTTAATAAACAAGGTTTTGTCGATGACCCCTCTCTTGTATCCATTTTCTTCAAGGAATGAGGAGAGTGTTTCATACCAAGCTCTAGGAGCTTGATGTAGTCCATAAAGTGCTTTGATCACCTTGTATACTTTCTTAGGATGATCAGGGTCAACAAAACCAGGAGGCTAACTCCCTAACTATCTTTTACCATGTAATTAGTATGTTGAGTTTGCGTGGATGACGGGTGTATTCCTAACAAGTCGTAGGGAGTGCGTTCAATTCCCTAACTCTATAAGTTCCTACCTCACTCTATGACGATACGTCAAGCATCCTATCATGAGCTCACCGATAGCAACCTATGCATGAAATACTACCTTAAAATC
>LBNU01030755.1:73021-96196 GCA_014162995.1 Artemisia annua | reverse complement strand
CTGTTGTTTGACTTGCAAACCAAGAAAGAAAGTGAGTTCTCCCATTGAGCTCATTTTAAACTTTCCTTTCATCAATGCTTCAAATTCTTCACACCAAGCCCTTTTGGTTGAACCAAAAATGATGTCATCCACATAAACCTGTACAAGTATAATGTCTTTCTTGTCCTTCTTAATAAACAAGGTTTTGTCGATGACCCCTCTCTTGTATCCATTTTCTTCAAGGAATGAGGAGAGTGTTTCATACCAAGCTCTAGGAGCTTGATGTAGTCCATAAAGTGCTTTGATCACCTTGTATACTTTCTTAGGATGATCAGGGTCAACAAAACCAGGAGGCTAAGAGACATATACTACTTCTGTGATTATGCCATAAAGAAAGGCACTTTTGACATCCATTTGATACATAGTGAATCCCATGTAGGATGCATAGGCCAAGAATAATCTAATAGCTTCAATTCTAGCCACATGAGCAAAAACTTCATCATAGTCTATGCCTTCTTCTTGCCTGTATCCTTGAGCCACCAATCTAGCTTTGTTTCTGACAACCACACGTCTTTCGTCTCTTTTGTTCCTGAAGACCCACTTTGTGCCAATGACTTTAGCTCCATGAGGTAGATCTACAAGAACCCATAGATGTTGCAATTTGAACTGCAACAGCTCTTCTTGCATAGCTTCAACCCAACTCTCATCATCCAAAGCATCAGAGACTTTGGTAGGTTCCTTTCGAGAGAGAAAGCATGCAAAAAGGCAGTGTTGTTGATCTTTGTGGTTGTTCCTTTGCTGTTTCTGTAGGATACTAGATAACATCACAAACTCGTTTATACTTGTGGTTTGGTTCGTTGCAAGTAACAAAAGAAGAAAGAAATGTAGAGAGAGAAAGTTAGAGAGAGAAAGAGATGAAGCCTTGAGAGAAAACAAAAAAAAAAGAAAATAGAATTATGAGAGAAGGCTTACCCTCTCCAAGGATGGAGAGGGCTTATATGTACAAGAGTTTTGCCACTAGGGCGTGCCACTTGGGCTGCGGATCAGGTATACAGTGGGTAAAGACCCGTCCTTCTTCCACGAACTAATCTACTTCTAAACTATGTTTAACTAACTATTGTAACTACTNAAGAGATGAAGCCTTGAGAGAAAACAAAAAAAAAAGAAAATAGAATTATGAGAGAAGGCTTACCCTCTCCAAGGATGGAGAGGGCTTATATGTACAAGAGTTTTGCCACTAGGGCGTGCCACTTGGGCTGCGGATCAGGTATACAGTGGGTAAAGACCCGTCCTTCTTCCACGAACTAATCTACTTCTAAACTATGTTTAACTAACTATTGTAACTACTACGAGCTAATAAATGCTTAATCATATCAGGGGTGATCGAATCTTTCTTATAAAAAAACGTATTCCTAACAATCTCCCCCTAAGGGAGGTCACCCCTGAAAATATTCACTACTTGGAGATATTCTTGACTTCTTGCATTGACATCTTTGTAGATTCTTTTGTAGCTTGTAGTTGTTGATTCTTCATGGATAAATGACTGAAGATGACTTCCTTGATGTTATATGATGATCTTTTGACTTTGCTCTTCGCTCTTCATCCATATAATTAGCTTCAAGTCATCTTTGAGTGTATGTGTCTCTTTGTGATGTTGTGATTATCTTTGTGATGTCATGCTTACACTTTTCTGGATCATGATCTTCTGCATCAGAGTTGTGGAAGCATAGTCGAAACCCATTCTTTAATCATGATATCTTAAGTTATGATGTTGAAGTGTAAGCATGAGATGATGAATCTACATCTTTTCAACAATCGGCATCAATCGTCAACTTCTTTGTCTTTGGTGTGATTACACCTTTCCAACATGCCCATACATCTTTGTTGAGTAGATCTTCCCTGTTGAACAGTTCTGACGTCTCCTTTTAGATGTTGGTATGAGCATGTGGAACTAGAGTGATGGTGGTGAACATGGTAAGTTTGGTATGTTGAGCTGCATAAAACTTGGTTAGTAATAAACATACCGACACTTACAAGTTCGTACTTCGAGATCATCAATAGCATAGTGTGAAGACTTTCTCTAATCCTTACCAAGGCCGTTCCCAATCGGATGCCCCCGAAAGGGCTTTCACTGACATACCGAAGTACACCAACGATTAGGTGAGTCGCTGGAGATCACCCCACGACTGTAGACCTTTTGGAACACCACCGAACACACTAAGCGTAACCCACAAGAGATTACCGAAGTGACCTGCTGTCAGGGCTGTTTGATGTTGACCCTGGCAGGAGTTTCCACTCAATCACTGGGAAATACTTATGTATATTCCCTCATAAGTGTTCTCGGCAGATTACTAAGATCTGCGTAGGACTCAAAATATTACATCTGGTGTCCTTAATGTTGAACAACCAGTGTAGAAGTATCAAGTGTTCCTATGAGATCTTTTGATGCATCTCTTGGCTCTAGACTCGATAAGTGCACATTGGTTATCCTATTCGGTGACTAGGGAGGGGTCTCCTGTTTCAATATCAACTAGCTCTAAGAGACTAGTCGATAGTTTACACTGGTTCCCCGTGAGAATGAAACAAGCTCTTTTAAGAGAACTTGAGTGGTTGGGAGGTTTGATGCAGTGCGTCAGTGGGTCCATGACGTCTTTATCTTCAATACCGATGTTACCTTGGTAACAATCAGTAGCATATGAATTGAACCCGGTTTCTGCCCTAAGGTTGAATAATTGGAGGGCTATTTCTTTTCACCCTTTCTCAATTCATTTCTTTTTAATTCTTCAACCCCTTCAGTGCTTACCGAGACTTCATGTACTAGAACCTTGTTGGGTTTGTTCAAGTCCTAGCTCAGTCTCAGTCGGCACTCTTCCCTTTCTCACTTTTCTCCTTTTTTCAATCATTCCTAAGGACTTCTAATCTATCTATTGGATTGTCCCTGGGAAGATCCCTCCGGTTTTGGTGGATCATGGGAACATATACCTAACCTAACCATCCTTATAACTCCATGCATTAAATTAAAGTGGTCGGTCTTTTGGTATTTTTCCACATTTGCCATATAACCAAATCTTTGAAAATTCTCTCAAAGTGTTTATGATAAAGAAACAAATTTTGTTAACACTTTGAGAGGTTTATCATTTTTCAAATGCTCCCCCTTGACATGTGCTTATAGGTAGAAAGAAATTTGCACATGTCGGGGTGAGTTGCACTTATTTGAATTGATCGGCTCTTAATAGACATATACCCGAGGGAGACGTTTACGTTGCTTAGTTAAAGGGGTCCATTATCAGCTTTTAGGTGATAACTAGCCTAAATAACTAACTTGAAGTTGTTAACATTCCTTAAAAAGGAAGTTAGACCCGTCAAAGTATATATCTAAGAAGAGTTTCTCGAAACGGTACTATCTACTTTGACCAGTCCTCTTCGAGACACGTTTACATCACTGGTTAGACCAGCTTGAAATTATTACCCGGCCAGGACTAGTCTTTTCGATTCACGAGTTTTCATGTTTTGTCAATTCATGAGTCAAATTCTGAGTCATAATCATTTCACAGTTTCTACTTGATTTTGTAAAATCCGGTAAAGACTCTTAGCCACTTGCTCCCCCTCGATATGTGCACATTGATTGAATCAATTTTGAAAAACTTTGGCACATACGCGTGAGCTTACAAAAGAGATTATTTATTCATCATTTTTAAATCACTTGCTCCCCCTCAATATGTGCTTTGTTCATACTCCAAAATCTTTAAAATTTTAGCACATAAGGAGGATCTTTTGAGTCCAAAACATCTTTATAAGTCCAAAAACATCACATTTAATCACTTGCTCCCCCTTAGTATGTGCTTTGATTAACATCGAAAATCTTTAACATATTAGCACATAAGGGAGCATTCTCGAAAGTCCAAAAACATTCTTTAAAGTTCCAAAAACATCACTTTTGAATCAGTTTTCATATTTAAATCACATTCTCTCCCCCGATCATAAAATTTCAAATCTTTTGAGATTTTGTGATCTCAATTGATTTAAATGATTTTCGAAAAAGCTTTGGAGAGAAATGTGATAAAGTTTTAAACATTAACTGATTTTGAGACACTTTTTGAATTTTTCACTGTGGCTGGTGCAAAAAGCTTTTAAAGGTGCAGAAATTTTGAGCAAATGCGCTCCCCCTTAATTAATGGCCCGTTTTTCAATTTTTAACGTTTAATAGCCATTAAAATGAGTGATAATGTATTCGAGAAAATTTAAGACCGATGGCCACCTTGTACACCACAAAATCTATTTTGAAGAATTTTAGAAGAAATAGATTTTGGGAAAAGAAGACTTCTCTTCTTTTACTAGAAAGGCTACACTGAAGCTTACAACTTTTCGGATAGTCCGCACATAGTGAAACATATGGTAACGTGTTTTTCACGTACTTTGAAAACCGGGTTGCTATCTGAAGTAATAGCAAACCATAATTTAAGCAAACATATATTTTTGGTATTTTTGAGTTTTTCAGATTTTTATGGTTTTTATAGGTTTTATATTTTTGTATTTTCCTTTTCTGAGTTTTATATTATACATATATAAATAAGGATATGTGAAGTGAATCAGTTACTCCTCATTATCTTCCTAAAGACTTTTGAGTGACTCAGGAGTGATGCCCTTCATTCCAAGACGTGGGAGAATGAATTGAAACCGTTCTTTAGGAAGTGCCTTTGTGAAGATATCAGCCAGCTGAAATTCCGTCCTTACAAAGTAGAGTTCCACAATTCCTTTTTCCACTTGTTCTCTGATGAAATGATGTCGAATATCAATGTGCTTTGATCTTGAATGCTGGACGTTGTTGCAGCAAAGAGCAATGGCACTCTTGTTATCACAGTACATCGGAACTTTGTTGTAGTTAAAGCCATAGTCGGATAATTGAGACCTCATCCAAAGAATTTGAGCACAGCATGATGACATGGCAATATATTCAGCTTCTGTAGAGGAGATTGATGTACTCATTTGCTTCTTTGATGACCAACTAACCAGTTTATCTCCTAGAAACTGAGCACCGCCCGAAGTACTTCCTCGAGTATCTTGACAACCCGCATGATCAGCATCAGAGTAGGCTGTGAGAGCCATTGCAGTGTATTTAGGATACAAAAGGCCCATGTGAATTGTTCCTTGAAGGTATCTGAAGACTCTTTTGACTGCTTCTAAGTGCTTCTTAGTAGGTTTGGATTGATAACGAGCACACATGCAGACAACAAATAAGAGATTAGGTCTGCTGGCTGTAAGATACATCAATGATCCGATCATGCTTCGGTATTTGGTTTGGTCGACAAGTGCTCCTTCAATATCCTCATCCAGCTTAGTTCTCTCAACCATTGGAGTATTAACAGATTCACATCATTCGAATCCAAATTTCTTTAGTATTTCAATGGCATACTTGGATAGATAGATGAAGATACCATGTGGGTTTTGAGAAATCTGAAGCCCCAAGAAGAACGACATTTTCCCCATCATGGACATTTGGAATTATGTACTCATTTCTCGTGCAAACCTATCACATTCTAGTGGATCGGCTGATGCGAAGATAATGTCATCCACATAGATCTGAATGTGTAGACGATGATCTCCCAACTTTCTTGTGAACAAGGTAGGATCGACAACACCTTTGGTGAATTGGTTGGCTAGAAGAAATTTGGACAGTGTATCATACCATGCTCTAGGTGCTTGTTTAAGACCATATAGTGCCTTCTTCAAGCGATAGACATGATTAGGGCGTTCAGGATCAACAAACCCCTCTGGTTGACTTACATATACTACTTCCTTTAAGTGTCCATTGAGAAAGGCAGTCTTCACACCCATTTGGTATACAACCATGTTCTGACTGGCTGCATTGGCAAGGAAGATTATGATGGCTTCAATTCTGGCAACTGGTGCAAATGATTCCTCAAAGTCGATGCCTTCTTCTTGTCTGAACCCTTTGGCCACAAGTCGAGCTTTGTTCTTTAACACTTCACCATATTCATCAAGCTTCACTTTGAAGATCCATTTGAGGGCGATAATCATTGCACAGTCGGGAGGGGGCACTAATTCCCAAACATCTAGTCTGTCAAATTCATGGATTTCATCTTGCATTGCAGTGAACCAGGACGTTTTAGTTAACGCTTCTTTATAATTCTTTGGTTCGACTTTGGATAGCACGTTGCTAACAAAGCTCCATAAAGCATCTGTGGCAAGTTGTCGTCGTGTAGATATCGGCCTAGATGGGTTACCAATGATGTTGTCAATCGGGTGATCATTTGTCCATTTCTTGATATGCTCATGAAGTTGATGACTGGGAATTGAATTAGCAGTGTTGGGATCTTCTGAGGAGGTTGCCAAAGTAGATGGTTCAGGAGCAAATATGTTGACAAAAGGTTCATCAGGTGGTTGAGTAAAAGGATTCACTTCAAAGGTGTTATCAGATGCTTCTTCTTGTGGAATTGAAGAGTGTTGATCTGTGTGATTGGTATGACTAGATGACGGAGCATTCTGACTAAGAGAGATGGAGATGGAAGGCCCGTTTGTGGGTTGAGGTTCATCATTAGTAGCAGCATCAGGAACTATGACTTGTTGTTCAGGTTCGACTCTCTGTTGAGGCTCAAAATACTCATCATACATTGAATCAAATAATATCTTCAAGTCCTCACAGGTAGGTGGCACAGAAGGAACATCTGTGGTGGAAGAATTTACAAGTCCTGAACTAATGGGTCCAGGAGTCCAAAGATTAGATGCGGGTCCTGAACTGAAGTATTCAGGAACCGTTTGCTCGGTCATCTCATCAAACATGACATGAATTGTTTCCATGATTTGTCGGGACCTTTTGTTGTAGATTCGATAACCCTTCTTGTTTGGTGCATACCCAACAAAAATTCCAATATCAGCTTTTGCCTTTAGCTTTCCCAAATCTTCGCTATCATTGTTTGGGTAACATAGTGCTCCAAAAACACGAAGGAAAGAGAGGTCGGGTTTTCTTTTATGCACTAATTCATAAGGAGTTTTGCAGTGAAGAGGATGTATTAGTGATCTGTTCTGAGTGTAACAAGCCGTTGCAATTGCCTCTCCCTAGAGAAACATAGGAGCTTTGGAGAAGATCAACATAGTACGTGCTGCCTATACAAGAGTACGGTTTCGTCTTTTAACGACTCCATTCTGCTGAGGGGTTCGAGGTATACTCCTTTGATGACTAATTCCTAGATCTTCATAAAACTGAGTAAGTGGTTGATTGACAAACTCCGTTCCATTATCTGTGCGGACGAATCTGACTATTTTATTGAGTCCAACTTGCAGCTGCTTGATTAGATTGATGATGATCTCAAGTGTTTCATCCTTGGATCTGAGGAATTTGACCCATGTGAATCGAGAGTAGTCATCAACAATCACTAACACATATCTCTTTTCAAATATGGTTTGCACTCTCATGGGACCAAAAAGGTCCATGTGAAGGGTATGAAGAAATTCCATGATGGTGCTGATGGTTTTGGGTTTGTGAGTATGCTTCATGCTTTTACCAAGCTGACAAGCGGAACAAAGATGATCCTTTTCATACTTCAGCCTGGGCATGCCACGAACAAGATCTTTACGAGTAAGTTCATTGATGGTACCGAAGTTCAGATGGTTCAAACGACGATGCCACAACCAAGACTTGGTCTTGGAAGCCTTAGATAGTAGACAGATTGGAGATGATTGCATCATGTCTTCAATGGATATAGTGTAAAGGTTTGTGCCACGTCTGCCTTTCAATAGATCCATACCATCCAATCTTCTAACATGACAAGAGTGTTTTCTGAAGGCAACTTCTAGATCTGAGTCACAAAATTTACCTACGGAGAATAGATTGTGCCCAAGACCTTCTACATAATGTACCCGAGAGATAACACTGTCACCAACCACATAATCTCCATAACCCATTATTGCACCAAAATGATCATTCCCGAATCTAACAGTCCCGATAAACTTTTTCACGAAATTTCTGAGCCACGAGCGATCCCCCATCATATGTTTTGAGCAGCCTGAGTCCAAATACCGCAGGGCGATTTGTACGACCTGCATTTGAAATCAGACAGATATGGATAACGGACAAACTTGGAACCCCAACCAAAAGTGGGTTCCGATTGGTTAGCGCATACAACATAATAGGATGAATTAATAGTGTACTTAGTCTTAACATGACAAGCTGGAGAACTAGACTTATGGTTAGCGCCTTGAGTTCCTATAGGAAAAGTTCTACCAGAATACTTCCCAATCCTATTGTTGGGAAACTTAGGATCAGACAGTTTGGTAGAGGGGGAATGACTTCCTATTGACACTATTCTTCCAGTGGGTCTCCAATGATAGCCAACATTAGTAAACTTCCTTCCCGTTGCTTTCCAAACATGTTTTACACGATTATAATAGACAGAATGACAACCAGGGGATACTTTAGAAGCATACAAACATGTCTTAACACACACATCATGATTACCAAAATTTAAATAGTTATTACAGATCTCACAACTGGTTTTAGAATTCAAATTAATTGCAGTACGCCTAGAGCTAATACTAGAATCAACACGATTCTCAACGTTCAGATCAGTCTTATTGTTCCTAATGTGGTCTTCTACTTTCTTTCCTTGAGCACTTTTAGCTGGCGAAGTCCTATCATTCCTTGTATTGCAACTAGGCTTTGACCCGCAAGCATAAGTGACAGCTTTTACTCCTGTAGAATTAATGATGGGAACATTAGAGTGAGACACAGCTGTTTGATTCCTGGTATCTGATGTGTTATGTTTTGGTGATGTTATGGGCACTTTAAAGGCAACATGCTTGTTCTTAACCTTAGAGGAGAAATCATTAGACTTATCACGCATGCAAACAGCTTTAGGACATGTACCAATGGCATAATCTAAAAGCTCATATAATCTGTTGGTGAGATAATACACATCACGGATGCCAATGTCCNNNNGTATCTGATGTGTTATGTTTTGGTGATGTTATGGGCACTTTAAAGGCAACATGCTTGTTCTTAACCTTAGAGGAGAAATCATTAGACTTATCACGCATGCAAACAGCTTTAGGACATGTACCAATGGCATAATCTAAAAGCTCATATAATCTGTTGGTGAGATAATACACATCACGGATGCCAATGTCCGCAGGGCTCACTATTCTAACCTCTTCAATAGTTTCGCAGAGGATATCTAGGCAATCCCTGAGATACCTCAGGTACTCACTGTGAACAAACGCATTATTCCTAAGGGGAAGAGGAATATTAATGGCATCAGCATCAGTTCTTTTTGTTTTCCCTTTCACCTGAGTCTTTAGATTCTCATTTTCATCGAGCAAAGAAGTTATCTTTTCATTGTTTTTCTCACGCATCATCTTCATCGAATCATGTAACTCTTTGTAATGTTGTTTGATTTTAGAGTTTTCAGCTTGAAAACAATCATTTTCGTATTTCAAATCGTTAATGACATTTTGAAGTTGAAGATATTGATAAGGGGAAGAGGAATATTAATGGCATCAGCATCAGTTCTTTTTGTTTTCCCTTTCACCTGAGTCTTTAGATTCTCATTTTCATCGAGCAAAGAAGTTATCTTTTCATTGTTTTTCTCACGCATCATCTTCATCGAATCATGTAACTCTTTGTAATGTTGTTTGATTTTAGAGTTTTCAGCTTGAAAACAATCATTTTCGTATTTCAAATCGTTAATGACATTTTGAAGTTGAAGATATTGAGAATCTAAACACGGAGGTTTCTGGGAATCAATCGCATCACATTTGTTATCAATCACATCACATTTATTCGTCTTAGATTGAGCAATTTGAAGCTTCAGTTTCCGAATCGTGTTAGTGTGAGCTTGAATTCTTTCATCCCTTTTGGCTGGTTCAAAATATGCATCAAATTCAGGAGTATCTGAAGATGTCTTGGTATTTGAGTTTCTAATTCTTTCTTCTAGATGTTGGTATCTTAATTGCAAGTTAAGATTATCAACCTCTAGTTTTGAAAATTGCTTGACCATGTTATCATGATCATCTTTTTGAATTTTTTCGCGCAGTTTTAAATTCTCCCCCTCAAGCTCAACAACACGATTCTGAAAAACCTTTAATGTAACAGACATATCATGAAATTAGGAAGCAGATAAAGAAGAATCAGTAGCAGTATAAAACACATCTTGAGCTATGCACATAGCAATCAGATTATCATTCACGATGAGAGCATTCTTCCTCGCAATTTCACTATGTTGAAGATCCATTACAGTTTGTTTTCCTTCACGTTCCTAGTTTTTAAACACCTCTTTCATTCCATTGATCTCTTGTTTAAGGGACGTTTCCATGTATTCAAAATGGTTTCTGATTTGTTTAAAAAACGGAATGACTTCTGTGAGATAACATTCTTTTGTAACTTCAAAACCCCTTTCCCCCTCATTAATTCCCGTTGGAGTAATCCTCTTTTTACACGCTTTGTCAAAATCCGCAACATTTGATACAGTACATACATGCTAATAAGAGTTTTACATTGAGTGGGAAGTGCTATCTGAACTAGGTTCATGGGTGTATTGGGAGGATACACCGTGGGTTTAGCAAACTTAAGGGGAGTGGTATCCATAAGAAGTTCAGCTTTCATTTTTTCCACATCTAAAGCCTAAAAAATCTGTTCAGTGGTTAAGCTAGTTTGGGGCACAAAGACAGTTAAACGGTTCTGCTCATAATAGTTATGGGGCTTGATATTAACACGATTTGCGATGCACATGGGATCCTTCATCTTATCCTCAAGTCTTTTCCTATTCTCTGTTTCAATTTCAACAATCTCTTCTGTATCACGCACATCAGGGGATTCATGATTGGGCTTAAGCATCACATTATAGTCATATAAGGCAGGTTGAGAGGCACTAACGCTCCTAAGATAATTAGTTTTAGGCACACATGTATCCTTATCACTATGTTTATCACGAAGCTTAATGTGCTTATGCATCATTTGAGCAGTTTGAATGGTTTGGCCTTGTGTGTACAATTTGTTTTCAAGCTTGTTCTTTAAGGCCTTTAATTGGGAAAAATCGTTTAGAAGTTTGGCTTCCTTACTTTGAAAATCTAATTTTAGTGTGTTGACACTGTTTTGAATCTCCTGTTTTTGTTTAACAGTTTGATCGATTTGATTTTGCAAAGATTTTATTTCCCCTCTTAACTCTTCTTCCTTTAAATTCCTTTTGGTAATATATGTACACATTTGCCAATTCATTTTCTGTTCACGTTCGGTTAACTCAAATTTTGCACGTTGTTGATACATATTCACCTGATCTTTGAGAATATTAATCCTAGTGGTTAAGGTGTCATCAGGTATAACAGCAGTATATTCATCATATTCACAAGTATCATTATTAACGGAAGAGTCATCACTTGGTAAAGCAGTCTCGACACTTTGTTTCAAGTATTGCTCATATGGGACAACATTACTATTACCCATATCAGCAGAATTTGAATCAATAGTGTCGGTGTGTTTTACTTCGTTATGAGTCCTTTGATTGTGCATCACATCGTCAACATGTGTATCTTCAGATGCTCTACTAGATTCATCAGACTCTTTATTGTTATCCATATGTTGTTGTTTTGAGGAAACATTAGTGTTTTTCAAACCAACATCATCTGGCGTGACAATACTAGTTTGATGAACCTCATCGAGTATCGTTGGAATGGCACTTGTTTCATATGTGTCATATAATTTGAGTACCTCAGAAATGATGGATGATTTGGAAGATCCTGATTGATTTGCCGATGTGACTGCAGATGTAAGCTTGGCCATAAAGATGGTTTGTGCAGTAGGTTCATCATCAACATCAGAATCAAATGCATCACAATCTTCAGCCTGGAAGATGTTCGGGTCATTTAGAGCAAGATCCTGGACTGGTTGATCATCCACATCAGCATCAAAGGAGTTTCCTTCATCACCAGCAAGAAAGAGCAGCTGTTCCTCATCCAATTTAACACCATTCTCTTGTGCTTGCATCAACAGCATCTTATCTTTGAAGTAGTCGGAGTTCTGAGGACGTTTTGGTTCAGTGCAGTTTCTTGCAATATGACCTAGCCCACCACAATTGTAGCACTTGATTTGCCTTCCTTGTCCTTGATTGCCATTTCCCATTCTGTTCTGAGCATTTCCTCGGACATTTTGTCTTCCTTGAACCACAACACGCCCATCTTCCACAACAGCAAGATTACGTGGATTAGATGAGGTTCTGAGTTGATTGTTGGTTTGAGGAAGAGTGCTTCTGAAGTGTTGAACCAGTAGAGAGACTTGATTGGAGAGATTATCAATTCTCTTGTCCATGTAGGAATTTCCCGATTCTTGTGAATTGGTTTTGACACTTGCTGATTGCATTGAGGCTTGACCAAGAGAAGACTGATTCTGTGTTGCTTGAGTAGTGATTGTAGGGTTGATTAAGTCAGCTGAGAATTGGTTGATACCTTGAGCACTGGAGATTAGAGCAAGAGGATCATTTGAGGGATGAAACTTTTCTCTTAGCTGACGATCATACATGGCATGTTTCTCATGTTGTTGCAGATAAGCATAGAGTTGCTCATAGTTGGTGTTTCTGAGTCTTTTGTTTAGCTTCACAGCCGTGACAAATCGATCCCATTCTGGTGACATGTTATTGACGAACTTTGAGTTGAGTTGGATGTTGGGCATTGTCATTCTGATCATTCTCATGTCATTCACAAGCTTGTGGAATCTGACATAGTAATCATTGATGCTTTCACCAGTGTTCATCTTAAAGTGCTCGAATTCATCGTACAATTGAGACTCACGATCTTCTTTTGTTAATTCTGAACCAGCTAGCAACATTTTAACATTGTCCCAAACAGCTTTGGCCTCAGTGTTGAAGTTAATCAGTTTGTATATGTCCTTTGGTAGCCCTTGTACCACAATGTTTGAAGCACGAATGTCAGCATCATATCGTTTCTTTTCAGCTTCATTCAGATCATTGTACGTACGAGGTCTGTCAATTCCAAGGGTGACTGTCCCATCATCACCAGTGGAGATAACATCTCTGGTAGTGCCCATTTGGAACGGCCCTTCATCAATTGATCTCAGAATGTTCTCCCCATTTTCTTTGCCTTGACAATACAATTGAATTCTTTGTGACCAAGACTCATAGTCCGTTCTTTCTTGCATTGGAGGTCGAGTGTCAGATCCAGCAGCTTGAATATCATCAATAGATGTTACGGTAGTCATGATGACAAGGTCTTAGACGGGATTTTACAACACACGTGACTTAAACCGAGAAATCGATTCTTTCTCGGGATTTTACTAAAGTCAACCAGGAAAACCGCTAAGATAAGTAAACCGCTGGTAGAGTAACCGCTGACAATTAACTGCTGACAGAGTAACCGCTAGTAAAGTAACCACTGAAGAGTAAACCGCGGATGTAATGACTGCTGAAACTTAACTGCTGTTGGAAGTAACCGCGAACAAAGTAACCGCTGTGATAGCAAACCGCTGATAATAATAACCGCTGACAGAGTAACCGCTACCAAAGTAACCACTGAAGAGTAACCGCTAATAACTTAACCGCTGATTAGTAAACCGCTGGCAGTTAACCACTGAAACAGTACAAAGTACAGCATAATGTTCGCTCCACTACTTGTACTAACCGCTATCACTAACTGCTGAAACCCCAAGTTAACCGCTGCTAAGAAGCTTTTAATGAGGAACAAACCGCTGCCAAGAACCAAGTTCTAAACCAAATCGTACACTACTCAAACGTTAGATTTAGTCCAACCAACTGATAAACTAGATGAATCTAACCCCTCTAATCCTAGAAGTATAAGAGAGAACACAAGAATCACCACGAACAAGCTCTAAAATGAGTAGAAACTAGTAGAAACCAAAACAAACCATACACCACAAGTCCTACAATCCCTAGGATGTAACCATGGCTCTTGATACCAATTGTAGGATACTAGATAACATCACAAACTCGTTTATACTTGTGGTTTGGTTCGTTGCAAGTAAGAAAAAGAAGAAAGAANGAGATGAAGCATTGAGAGAAAACAAAAAAGAAAATGAGATTATGAGAGAAGGCTTACCCTCTCCAAGGATGGAGAGGGCTTATATGTACATGGGTTTTGCCACTAGGGCGTGCCACTTGGGCTGCGGATCAGGTATACAGTGGGTAAAGACTCGTCCTTCTTCCGCGAACTAATCTACTTCTAAACTACGTTTAACTAACTATTGTAACTACTACGAGCTAATCAATGCTTAATCATATAAGGGGTGACCGAATCTTTCTTATACAAAAAACGTATTCCTAACAGTTTCTGAATAAAACTGATGAGTGCATGAGATCCAAGTTGTTGCTGTATTTGTCTCCTTGTTTGAACAGCTGACTTAGGATTGCCAAGGATTTGACTCTTAGGATTAACATTGTGAATCCTTAGTGTGGGAACAGGACTTACATCAACTTCTATTGGTAGGTTGTTGAAGTCAGTGATCACACCTTCTACATCATAGGAAGCTTCAGTAAAGAGTCCTTCATCAGGTACATCACTAATAGCAGGTTCTGGTATGACAGGTTCATGGAGATTAGCTTGTGAGGTGAAATCAAGCTTTTCTGACTCACTGCCAGTATTAACAGAGTTTGTACTGGTAGTAGTGATTTCAGGTGTTGTATCCAAGTGGGGATCTGCTTCCTTTCTAAAATCTTGAGTGTCAGTATTTTGAGGAGAAGACTCTTTAACTTGTTCTTCCACACTTGGCACTTTATCTTGAGAGAAAGATTTCTTTATTCCATTAGCACCTGCAGATAGTTGAACAGTGGTAGGTATGATGATGTGCTCAGATGATTCTTCTTCCTCATTCGTGGTACCTGCACTGTTAGTATCTTTTGAGGAACCTGCAGTAGGGTTAGCTTGATTCTCCAAGGAGACAGGAATATAGTTCATAGAGTCAGTTAAATAATCAATGTCAAACATCCACCTATAACCTATTCCCTATACATTAAGTTTCTCTTCAAGGAAATCAACATGAAGATTTTAAACAACTCTTTTGGTTACCAGATTGTACACCCTGTAAGCTTTGCTGGTAGTTGAGTATCCAACTAAGTATCCTTCATCAGACTTGCCATCAAACTTCCCAAGAGCACCAAGTGTATCAAGAATAGTAACATGACACCCAAATGGTCTTATGTAGCTAATTATTGGCTTTTCACCAAACAATAGTTCATAAGGAGTTTTGTTTTGAGGTTTAGTCACCCTTACTCTATTAAAAACATAACAAGCAGTATTAACTGCTTCAGCCCAAAAAGGAGTAGGCAAAATTGAATCTGCAAGCATAGTTCTAGCAGCCTCAATGAGTGTCCTATTCATTCTTTCAGCAACTCCATTTTGTTGTGGACTTCTAGCATTATTTTACTCTTGTTTTATTCCATTGTTTCCACAGAATTCAAGCATACTTCTGTTCTTAAATTCAGTCCCATTATCTGATCTAATAATTATGACCTTATGATCAAGTTGATTTTCAATCCTTCTAATGAAAGTTTGAATAATGCCAGGAGTTTCATCCTTAGAGGATAAAAAGAACACCCAGCAAAACCTGGTACAATCATCAATGATAACAAGACAATATTGAGCATAATTAATGCTCTTCACAGAAGTAGGCCCAAAAAGATCCATATGCAAACTATGTAATGGTTTAGTAATGGATCTTTCAAGTTTGGCCTTGCAAGAGGCCCTATGTTGTTTTCCTTTATGGCAAGCCACACATGCATGGTCATTTTTGAAAACCTTGGAAGGTAGACCTCTTACAAGGTTTCCCTTCACAAGTTTGTTAAGATTTTTGAAATTAATATGACCCAATCTTCTGTGCCACAATTTAGATTCATCTAATGTAGCTTTTGCAATCAAACAGGCAAAACCTTTTGCAGGTGTAGATGTCTTCATATCAAAACTATACATATTGTGTTGTCTAGGAACTTTCAAGAGTATCTGACTTTCATCAGGCATCTTAAAGTCAGAAGTCAACACAAAACAATCAGTTGTAGTAAAAAGAAGCTTATGCTGCTTATCACAAATTTGTGATATTGAGAAAAGATTGAATTGCCCAAGTTCTTTTACAAAAGAGACATTGTCAAATTCTAAATTGCCAACAAAAATTCTACCTTTACCAGTAATGTAGCCTTTGCTACCTCCAAAAGAAACAGATCCTCCTTTGAATTCTTCAAAATCTTTTATGTGTTCCCTGTTACCAGACATGTGCCCTGAGCATCCACTGTCAAATATACCTCTGTTTCCCATGTTCTTGAGTGGATGATCCTGTACAGAAATAAGAGATTAGTTTCTCTTAATGACCAAGGCCTGTGCAGGCTTGGGTCTATTTTGTGGATCTACATACTTGTAAGTCTTGTAAGAACAAGATCCACTGATACTGCTTTGGGACTTATAGGTAAGATCATTTTTTAATGGGTCCCATTTCCAATAGTCTAAGTCTCTAGTAAGAGACCCCCTTTTACCCCTTACAGCATAAGAGTTTGAGATCTTAGTTGTATTATTTACAATGGTTCTTCTCACAGGTGATATTGATTTGGAGAAATTTCTTCTTTGGTTAAAATTGTTTACTTGTGAAATAGGTCTTCTCACAGGTGAATAAGATTTTGCAAAGTGATTTCTATGATTAGCTTGATTCACCTGTGGTTTAACAGGTTGTTTTGGTCTATAATATCCAGTATTACCCTTGGGATGAACAGGATTAACCTTTTGCCCAACAGGTTTAACATGTTTCTACATGTATTAACATTTGGTCTACCAGAATTAACTTTGGAATGACCAGTATTAACCCTTAAACGAGCAGAATTAACATTTTGGTTACCAGTATTGAGTAGAACTTGTCTAGGGACAAACTGATTAGCATGATTAATTCTATTCACATTATTCCATACAGGTTTAGCCACAACATTACCAGTATTAACCATTGTTTGTTTTCTCAACTCATTTTCTTTAGCCATTCTTTTTTCATGAAAGTCACAATCTTTTATCAAATGACTAATGCTATTACATACAAAGCATCTTTTCTGAGTAAACACATAACCTCCTCCTAACACTCTATTCCATTTATCATTCTTTTCCCTTTTAGGTGTCTCTGGTTTATTTACTTGTTGCCTAGGAGATTTTAAGTGAGCTTCATAACTATGTTCAACATGTTTTTGTTTAGGTTCAGATACAGTAGGTTTATCACTTTTAATAGAATTAGACCTTCACACACTTTCAGGTTCTGATTCAGAGGGCTCAGAGGTGTTTCCAAGTGACTCTTCATTGTCATTAGATTGGCAGGAAGAGTATTCACTGGATTTATCTTCTGAGACCTTTGTTTCAGGCACTTGAGTTCCCTTTTTACCATACACATATAGTGATTCATAAAAATTTTTCTCAGGTATAGGAGTAAACTCCTTTGTAGTTATCAGTTTTTAAGAATCTACTATATACAATTGAATCAGCAAAGTCAGTATCTGAACTACTAAACATGCTTCTGTCCATTTCTTCTTCATAGCTTAAAACCTCACTATCTGATTTTATCTCATATCCTAGACCAATTTTACATGTTGAGCTCACACCACTATTTATTAATTTTGACAAATTTTGAGAAAAATTTTCCATTTGTCTACTATTTGCTGTAATTCTTCTTTATATTTAAGAGCTTTTTCACCAATTCTCCTATACTTTTTTCAGTTTTTCATCTTTAGCATATATTTCATTAGCCTGAAACATAAGTTTTTGATTTAAATTGGCTAGTTGTGTTTGAAGTTTATTAACCTGAGCTTCTAAGGTTTTATCACCATTTTCATAAGCAAGTATTTTAATCACCTGTTCTTCTATTTGATTCGTTTGTTCATCACAAATAGCTTTAACATTATTGTATGAATCAATACATAGTTTAGAACATAGAGATACCTCAGAGTTAGAGCTTATGGCCATTAGAGCATGGTTGGTAGGTTCCTCCTCTTCAGTGTGCTCCACCCAGTTGATAATGCCATCATCCATTGTCAGCAAACCAACCTGGCTTGGCTCCTTCTTGTGCACCTCTTCTGGATACATGGAGTTCCTCTTCTTCTTCTCTTCATAAGTCACTTTTGCTGTGCATTCTCTGGCAAAGTTACCATTGTTGTTGCACTTCCAACATACAAGTTTTGACTTATCATAACCAACTGGCTTATTTCCATTGTATCTGATGTTTCTTCCAGTCTTCTTGAAAAATCTTTTCATCCTGAGTGCAATCATGGCCAGTTGCCAATTGATGTCCATTTCTTCAATATCAACATCATCAATCTGATCAAGATCATCATGGATGAGATCTCTTTCATCAGACCTCTTTGCAAAAAGAGAGTAGAGAACTTCATAAGCAAAGCCAGCAGGGATATCTCTTTCCTTTATGTTGTTTGAAGAAGAAGCATAATTGCCAGAATTAAAACTGCCAGAACTAACTTTGTTAGTACTGGTCTTGCCTTGTCAAACAAAGCAACATTGGCTGCATTTGAAGATGTTTTTGAGCTTCCTTTGATGTCTTGTTCAAAAACCCTAAGATTGTTGAACAAATCATCAATTGACCAATCATCAACACCTTCTTTTAGCCTCATGCTCATGGTCACATTTGTCCATTCATAAGGCAAGTATCAAAGAAACTTATGGTTTGCATCTTCAGTAGATACATGAGAACCATGAGCTTCTAATTGAGAGAGTAGGTGTTGGAACTTTTCATAACCCTTTTCAAGCCCTTCAGAACTGCTCACTCTGAATGCTTCAAATTGCTGTTTAAGTATAGCCTTCTGCATTTTCTTGGAATTGGCATTCCCTCCAAATCTGATTCGAATTGCTTCCCAGATCTCTTTGGCATCATCCATCCCATGGAACCTTCTTAGATGTTCCTTTGGAATGGCCATCAGAAGAATGGTCCTAGCTTTTCTTTCTCTACAGCATGTATCTCTGCAGCAGTGACTGGTGGAAGCACTTTAACAGTACCATCCTTGCCTACAGAGATCTTTTTCTTTGAATTACCATTCTGTATGACTTTCCACACATCATTATCTTTGTATTCCAGATAATGTTCCATCTCCATTGCCCAAATATCATACTCCTCCTTCTTAAGAATTGGGAGTTTAATATTGGCCACAGGTACAATCTGTTGTTGCTGCTTTGGCTTCTCATTATCAGAGACAGCATCTTCATGGTTTGATTCATCAGAATCACTATGACGGCTAGAGAATTCATCAGCAGGTTTAGACATCTTTATGGGATTTTGGTGAGTGTTTGAGTGGTTGTGGTGTGTGGATCTGTGTTTCTTCTTACTCAGAGTCCCTCAGCGAGGCTCTGATACTACTTGTAGGTCCAAAGTTCTTGATCTAAACAGCCTTTGTAAGACAATAGATACCTTGGATAAATCCAAACTATCTATATGAGAAACTCTAAACAATGTATACTTGATGTTAACGCGGAATATTAACACAAGCAGTAAGAACAACACAGAGAATTACTAACTTTATATTCTATTAACTTTTAGAAAACTTGGCATAGAACTCAATGTCTTAGGGTTCCTTTTATACTACAAGGAAACCTAAATTCTACAAACGTGTGAAAGGATGCATGCATATCTTCTCCTAAGATATCTAACCGCGTGCATATCCTTTCCTATAATATCTCCTAACTTATCTAACTTGTTCAGCAAAATAGACTTAACTGAACTAACATAAACAGACTTAACTATCACTGGCCAGACTTAACTTAGTACTGGCAGACATAACTATCTACCCGACTTAACTAAGCTATTCAGACTTTTAAGTCTGTTACAAATAATTCCCAACACTATCTAAACTTGACACAATTAGTCCCTATACTTCTATATTTTTGGAAAATGGCAGAAATGACCCTAGGACTTATAAGTTTTCAAAAATTACAATTTATACCCTTAACTTTATAACTTTTGCATAACTAGTCCTTATAAGTTTATAACTATTTTACTTTTTATCCTAAGGTCATGTAACTTTGCAAAAAGGGTCCTTGTACTTATAACTTCTATAAAATGTCAAAAATAGTCCCTAGACTTGATATTTTTAGAAATTTACCATATATACCCCTACGCATGGAAAACTTTGCAAAACTAGTCCTAATTCCATGCAATTCGACAAGGGTATTTCTAGGGTTTAGGGTTTTGCGATGGAAAAACAACTCGACAAGGGTCCTTGGCTTGCTTTGCTCGATTCCTAGGCCTACTATAGCTCGAACACTACTACTAGATACAGAATATTTGAGATAAAGAAAAGAGGAGGTGCGCCTTTGAAATGGAGGGAGTGTCGAGCTATTTATAGGGTACTTTGGAGTGGAGAGCAAGCAAGGGAAGGAGGAGGTGTCGAGGGGGGGAGATGACTATGCTAAGCTAGTGGTGACTAATACAAACTACAAGAATTCTGTTGATTACCCACGGACAAAAATTGTGGCTAAAAGACCAAAATTCGTGGGTAACTTGCTAATACCTACAAATTACCCACAAACCTATATACATGGGTATAACCTTCGATGCTAATTTTGTACCAACAAAATTTTCAATTCATGGGTATGTTTACCCACAACGTAGTTGGTGGTTGGTTTTGTCATGTTCGTGGGTACATTTTGTGTGAGACTTTCCAAGTGACCACGAAAGTACTCACAAATCCAGTCGTGTGTAATCCGTGAGTAAATTATCCACAAATATAGCCATGGGTAAAACACTAATTCGTGGGAAATCAAGATTTAGTTTTGTGGTTTCAAAAATATGATATTCCCACCATTTAAACATCTTAAAAACCCATAGGAACAGAAGAAGTTACATTTTTATTATTTTGTATAGGATCCATTCAATTGATTTGTACAATACAAACAATAGAATTAGATTGTATACAACTATACACAATAAATCCATCATTCCTTCATAAAATACACCACAAAAGATACATTTGGTGTTCCAAAATTCATAAATGCATGAAAAACATATGGATGTATCACAACAATACGTATTTAGGAAATAAGAACCATCAATCCACCATAGATGTCTCTTCGAAGAATTGGTCAGTGTCGTCTATATCTTTTGTATTTCGCACATGCGAATCTTCACTTCAAACCAGTATTTTGTTATGTCCTACATATCATAAATTTAATCAAACCTTTTGCAATATCAAATATTCAGATGATCATGGCACTATCATTTCAATTTTGATCTAATAACCATTTACAGAGCATGGTTACATATTTAAGGATAAAGTAAGAATTAGATTATGTCTTACAGGTCTTGGAATCACAAATCCACATTAGCTTCCATTATACAAGATGAGATTGTCGACTTTGCTTATAGAAGGCAACCCCTTTCTGTTCACATCAATAATTATCAACAAGTACTTACAAACAATTAATAGACAAAGTACCTGTGTGCAAGAACTTCTATTATGGAATGAATGTAACCAAAACTCTATTACGTGAAACATTCCTATAAAAAAAAAGTTTTACTCCAAGAAAGAAAAACATGTATACTATTAGTTATGCCTTAGATTAATGTACAAATTGCATAGAAAAAGAAAAATACATATACACCATATATACCTGTTTCAAAATCATATATTGGCTCCTAACTTTAGACAATTTGTTCTCTGTCATAACATGGTAGTGCCTGCAAGCGATACACTTATTTTAAAATTTTTTAAATTAATTAAGTTAAGTAATTGAGCAATATAAACTACACGCTGCCAACCAAAGAAAATATATAAACTACACGCTTTCATACCTTCAAGAAAGGATCAAATAAAGAGGTATATTTTTGCAAGGTACTTGTCAAAAGCAAAAGGAAAATGAAAGAAGGGCTAGTGTAGAACTGCTCCCGATCTTATGGTGAGGTGGTTGGAGGAGTTAAGTTTTTAAGGATTTTATGGAAATGTGTGAGAGAAATAAGACTAAATTGCACCGTTCGTCCCTAGAGTTGACTGTTTTTGCGCGTATCGTCCTTTTTCTTTTTCTTTTTTTTTTTTTTGCATTTTTGTCCCTGAACTCTTCAATATTCGCGCGGTTGGTCCTTTTGACAAACGGACGTTAGACCCTTTCTGTAACTGACATGGCACGTATGGGTATTTTCGTCATTTCGCACATCACCTTTCCAAAAATATAGAAAGTTTGCGTATTCGTCCCTAAAAGCTTTCTATAAACGAATCTTCGATTCGCTTTCCTAAAAGTTACTTTTCCAATACAACCTCTCTGCAAAAAACTTTCCCGCCAATCACATCAATATAAAATCACAAAAGTCTCGAAAATCGTCCCACACCCTGCCAAGAATGGCGTCTCTAACAATGTCCGCACCAACATGGAAGATGCGCAAAAGAGCAGACAAGGTTCCTGCAGAACAGTTGGAGAAGGAATGTGAGAAGGAATATGGTAATGAGTTGAAATGCAGTTGGTTTGAGATTATTTTGCTTTTAGCTTGTGTTTATATATGTTTATGTACTAACTAATTAGGGTTTATATTGCAGAATTTGATCGGAATTTAATCAGCATACGGATACACCACGGAGGTGCATTCGTGCGTTTCCCAGATAGAGATTACGTGGGTGGTGCTGAAGACATCATTGATAGGGTGGATATTGATGTTTTCTCTGTGATGAGACGAAAAATGTTACGTTTTTAGGGGTCCGTTTGAGTCCTAATTCGTATATTATTTTATCGGATTTCACCCAAAGTCGTTTCTTTTCTCATTTTAGGTACTTTTGAGGAGAAAATCACAAAAGAAGTATTTTCGGGCGTTTTCGGAGTGAAAAAGTGCGGAAAACAACAAAATCTCAAAAGACCCTAAAGTGCACAGAAGGTGACGCCATCACAAGCTCCAACGTGACGACGTCAGGAACAACTGAAGTGAAGAATTGGAAGTTACTCATGACGGGCCAGAGATTTTTTAGCCTATTTTGGTGACGGCTTCAGGGAAGGCCGTCAGATCTGGAACAAGGCGGCGTGACGACGTCAAGAAGGCCATCTCAAAACCCTAATCGTCGGCGTGACAACGTCACACCTTGGGCTGACGCCGTCAGCCCGTATTATCTATATATATAGAACGATTTTTATTGTTTTAAAAAGAGGAACTTGGTGGAGAACTTAAGGGTTAAACCCTAGCTCGTGTATCACAGACCTTAGAGGGTACTTTTACCCCTCTAA
>LBNU01030755.1:46351-69011 GCA_014162995.1 Artemisia annua | reverse complement strand
ACCTCAAACAATTAAAAACATGGGTTGCCTCCCAAGAAGCGCTTGTTTTTGTTCGCGTCACGAGCCTGACTCTACCCTTATTTAACGGAAATAGGGGAGGTTTTCCCTACACTTATGATTAAGTGCGGGTGGAAGTAGCGATACACACCCTTAGGGTGGAGATATGCCACGTGAGGTGAAGGGGTGAGTGAATGGCTTCCTTCATCCTAAAACTACCCAGATAATATTGGTTGATGGGTGGTTCGGTTCCTCTTTTGTCTCCTAGATGTAAATCTAAGGATGGAAAGTTGAGTAAAGATTGAGGTTCCGGTTCATCAACACTAGGAAATTCCCTAGAACTAAGAGTAAGGTTATCACTAAAAGTGTTCAAACCTATATCCTCTAGTTGTGCATGGTCCAAGGGTTCTACCTCCATCGGGGTTCCTAAAGTCTCTTCTACTTCTTCCGGGTAAGTCACGGGCGGTATGTGTGCCTCAATTGATGGTAGGATTTTTGGGGTATTTGGCGGGCTTACAAGATTATCAATGTGTTCATCCTGTATTATGGTAGTGCCTAACCATGACATGCAGCTAGGTGGCTCAACTATACCCTCATCCTCCTTTGTATATAGATTACCTATGTGTTCGTTTTGTACTACGATGTTAGGTGACATCCACTTAGGCATCTCGACATTAGCGTATTCATCCCCAAATAAACTTTTTTCATGACCCTTGAAATTTGTGGTCAATTGACTTGAACTAACGTTCGTTGGGTTGTCTACTCTATACTAATATTGGGCACAATATTCTATGGCATCCCATACTTCTTCAGCATTTAATTCCCTAAGGTCCCCATTGGCAAAATCCTCAATGCACCTTTCGTCACATTGGTCGACACGACAGTAAAAGATTTGGGTTAGGGATGCTAAATCGAAGCTATGATGAGGGCCTATTATGAGTAAATTTTTAAAACGAGTCCATGCATCATATATGGGTTCATCTTGATATTGGTTGAACATCAAGATGGCATTAGGGGCGAATGGGTTTCGCGGTCGGTAGTATGGTGGATTCGCGTACTCCATAATGGTGAACGGAACAGTCAATGGGAAGGTTTCTACGAACAAAGACACAAAGAAAAGATAGACTACGGGAAAGCTAATAAAAAGAAAATAAAAAACTCACTATATAGGAATCTAATGAGTAGACCCAATAAAATAAAATTTCAACCTAAGCAATAACTACTCCCCGGGCTGCGGTGCCAAAAACTTGATGTGTGGTTTTGTGACCTTACAACAGGTTTTACCTCTCGAGGGATCTCAAGAGGCTTACAACCCCACCAGGCAGTGTACCTGACCGATGTAGTATAGGATCGTGGTAAGTACGGGGGATTGATCGTTCAACTCAAAGAATAGTGTTCATTAGGATTGAAATTTATCTACTAGGTTTAGAGATGAGGGATAATTCTTTTTGTATTTTTATGTTTTATGGAAAGCAAGTAAAGATCTCGAGTTTTGGAAGAAGGGGCGGAATTAGTTGCTAATCAACTAACCCAAAAGCTACTACTTAAACTATTGTGTAGGAAAGTAAACTAGGGTTCTACAAGGGAAGTGAAGCATGTCTACCTATGATGTATTACTCCTTGCTAGCTATCAAATTCTACCTATTGACTGTAAACCTTGATTTAATTGACGGGTGTATTCCAAATAACTCATGGAGTGGCATACATATCTCTCCAATTCTATGAGCTCTTATCTCCTCCTATGCCATGCACTACATAACCATAGGGATTGTAAACAGTGGCTCATGCGTTAAATACTACCTTAATAGCCTAGTATGCCTCGACTACATGTTTCTTAAGACGTTCAAGCACGTTACCATAAAGGAGGTTGGCCAGTTTTCTTAAGCCTAACATCGATGGAACATTCAATCAAAACAAGAGTCAATAGGAAACAAGAATTATAAACTAAACCAACTAGATCTATTGAAGTTGTCACGCCTTAATTGATGAAGTTAGACACACACATCAACAAGCCCTCATTGATGAAGATAGACACAAACATCAACAAGAAATAAATAAGATCTAATTGATTATATACAAGTTTCACACAATCATAAGTAGACACTAGGTGATTTAGCAAAACATAATCAATGAAGAACAAGCAACAATAATAATGGAAGACATAATTAAGATAGAATCAACACACCAATACAAGATGTTTATGGAGTGATTAAGACCCTCTAAGTTGCTGGAAAAACACCTACCCTAACNGATCTATTGAAGTTGTCACGCCTTAATTGATGGAGTTAGACACACACATCAACAAGCCCTCATTGATGAAGATAGACACAAACATCAACAAGAAATAAATAAGATCTAATTGATTATATACAAGTTTCACACAATCATAAGTAGACACTAGGTGATTTAGCAAAACATAATCAATGAAGAACAAGCAACAATAATAATGGAAGACATAATTAAGATAGAATCAACACACCAATACAAGATGTTTATGGAGTGATTAAGACCCTCTAAGTTGCTGGAAAAACACCTACCCTAACCCTAGAATCGGACTTCGGGTTTGGGGCTTGCAAAAAGTGAAGTTATAATGTTATATTTATAGGCTGATTTTCTGTCGGCAAAGGGTGACAGCGTCAGCTCTAACACCTGACGGCGTCAGCTAGTCGTTTTCAGAAAATCGAAGATTTTTTCGTCCTCTTTGCGTGGGCTTTTGAATCACCCAAATCCGATTTCGTATGAAGATTTTATGGCCAAAACAGTAACAGCAACTCCGCGGGCAAGTTGTGATTGTCTTGTTTAACTTGTGATGGTTCCACTTTGGTTTCTTCTCGTGCAAGCCTTCTTTCTGACGTCGTCACTCTATATCATCTGATGCCGTCAGGTTGAATCCTGACGCCGTCACTTTCAAAAGTCTTCTGGGACGTCTCTTGTTAACTTAACACCTGACGGCCTGCACCTTGTAACACCTGACGCCGTCAGGTGTAAATGTCCAAAATCTTTCTGGCCCGTCATTTGTAAAATAGTTTCTCTTTTGTCATCGTTGGCTAACGACGTCACCTAGTGACTCTGATGCCGTCAGGTGTAAATTTTTCTTCTTTTGAGACTTTGTCGTTTTCTTCACTTTTATGCTCCATAAACGTCCAAATATGCATGTTTTCCAGAATTCTTCTCAAAAGTACCTAAAATGACAAAATGAATGATTTAGGGCAATATTTGATCAAATAAATATGATTTAGGGCTTAAATGACCCCTTAAAACCGTAACACTTTTCGTCTTATCAGTCAACCAGGTTTTGAGGGTGAACCAGATTTTGCTGTTAGGAAACAGATAAGGGATCTCCGAAGAGCAATGGCAGCTGACATGTCAGAGAATCATGTTGTGCAGTATAATTTTTTTCAGTGGACAAGAGTTTGCAACCCCAGAAGAGGTGAAGGAAAGAGTATACATGCATGCAGTTGAGAGCAGGAGAAATTTGAAGTTGGTCAAGAATGATGGGCTTAGGATAAGAGCTGTATGTGATAACCAAATTCCTGTGTTTACAGAGTCACTCTTAGGTGGGCCAACAGGCCCAAGTGTGGCTACAGGTGTTGGGCCTAGTGGATCAACAGGCCCAAGTGTGGCTACAGGTGTTGGGCCTAGTGGATCAAGTGGCCCAGTAGGTAAAGGGAGGAAAAGAAAGAGCAATGTTGTTGGAAGTTCTGATGTTGAAATGGTATCTAATCATTTCCCCTGGGTCTTGCATGTAAGCAAAGACAAACTTAGCCAAAACTGGATAGTTAAGACACACAAAGACAAACACACTTGCCTTCAACCAAGGGAAATCAAACAATGCACTTACAAATATTTGGCAAACAAGATATATGACCTAGTGAAGGTTATTCTAGAGATCCCTGGAAAGGCAGTTCAAGACCAGCTCCAGCGTGAATTACGTCTTTAGGTTTCTATGGCAAAAGCATTCAGGGCCAAATCTAAAGTGGAAAAAGATGTTGTAGGGGATCACAACCTGTAGTATACCATGCTTAGGGACTATATTGGTGAATTGCTATCTACAAACCCTAATACAACTGTGATGCTTGCAATCGACAGAGAATCTGCTAATCCTAGTGAGCTTAGAAGGGTGTTTAAAAGAATTTATGTTTTGTTGGGAGCGTTGAAGGAAGGGTTCAAGGCTTGTAAAAGAGAATTGTTGGGGTTAGATGGTTGTTTCATGAAAGGTCCTTATCCAGGACAAGTGTTGGTTGCTGTTGGACTTGATCCTAACAATGGAATTTACCCATTGGCTTATGCCTTGGTAGAAGCTGAAAGTAAGAGTTCATGGTCTTGGTTCTTGATGTGCTTGGGTGATGACATAGATCTAGGCCCTAGATCTAATTTCACATTCATCAGTGATAGACAAAAGGTTAGTAACATGCTCCCCTTACTTGAATTGTTTAATACAACACAATATGATTTATTATTTTGCTAACTTAGTTGGTTTATACAGGGACTCATTCCAGCCTTAAAATCTGTATTCCCAAATGCAGAACACAGATTTTGTTTGAGGCACATTCATGAAAATATGAAGCAACAGTTCAGTGGATTGGAATATAAGGAAGCTTTGTGGAGACGTGCATCTGTTACAACCCTGGCTAGTTTTGAAAAGTGTATGCAACATTTGAAGGATTTGAAGAAGGAAGCGCATGAATGGTTGAGGAATATACCAGCTGAACATTGGGCCAGATCTCATTTTTCTGGTAATTGTTTTTTGTCTTTAAAAAGTAAAAATGGTTCAATAGCAGCCATGTATTTAATTTAAGTGCTTCATATGTTCGTGTTATAGGTAGAGCAGTTACAGATTTATTGATCAACAACATTTGTGATGTCTTTAACGGTAAAATAGCTCCAACAAGGGAAAAGCCAGTCATCACACTTTTAGAGTACATCAGGGAATACTGCATGAAGAGAATAGTAGCTCTACAAGCTGCAATTGAGAAAACTGATGGTCCTCTAACCCCAAGTGCAACTAAAATATTGGAAAAGATTAAGAGCGAGGCTGATACGTTGTGGGTGATATGGAATGGAGGAGTTAAGTATCAGGTAGCAGGGGCATGGAGTGATCAATGTGTTGTGAATGTACAGGATAAGGTCTGTTCATGCAGGAAATGGGAATTGACCAGGATACCATGTAGGCATGATGTTGTAGCCTTTTGGAATATGGGACTCAATGGCATTCAAGTTGGACCTCCAGAGCCATAGGTGCATAGCTGTTATTGGTTGACCACATGGAAGGAAGTATACTCCCACTTAGTAGAACCAGTTAGAGGAAGCAACTATTGGGAGAAGACCACCCATGCTAGAGTGTTGTTGCCACCAAAGCATCATGTCCAGGTTGGAAGACCAAGGAAGAAGAGAAGAAAGTCTAAGTTTGAGGATGCTCCGACTGTGAATAATGGAAAACTGACCAAAAGGGGGAGAGTTATTACTTGTGGACTATGTGGTAACGCTGGACACAACAAGGCTACATGCAAAGGACAAGGACAACCTCCTACAAAAGGTAGTAATTAGATTGTCAGAGTTCAGTTTTTCAGTGTCAAAAATTTTGGTCCTTTTTTGAACCTGTGTTGTTATGTAGCTGTCAAGAAAGCTGGAGCATAGCAAGCTAAAGGTAAAGGGTCTGCTCAAGCTGTTCCTAGTTCAAATGTGCAAGGTGGAGATGTACCTTCCCAAGCTGGGCGTAGTTCAACAGTGCATGGTGGAGATGTAGCTTCTCAAGCTGGCCCTAGTTCATCTGTGCAAGGAGTATCTGGTGCCTCTCAAGCTGGTCCTAGTTCAACTGTGCAACGAGCATCTGGACATATAGCAACTCAAGAAAGCCAAGCAAATGACAGGCAATGGGCTATCCTTTAGCCATGTTTCGAATTCAGGACAAATTTCAGTTTAAATATTATGGTTGTTATATAAAGTATGTAATGAAAGTCCACATAAGTGGCAAACATCAAAGTCCACACCTGTGGAAATCATCTAAGTCCTAATATAGGCAGACATTCAAGTCCACATATGTGGCAATTTTCTAAGTCCTTTTATAGNCCAAGCAAATGACAGGCAATGGGCTATCCTTTAGCCATGTTTCGAATTCAGGACAAATTTCAGTTTAAATATTATGGTTGTTATATAAAGTATGTAATGAAAGTCCACATAAGTGGCAAACATCAAAGTCCACACCTGTGGAAATCATCTAAGTCCTAATATAGGCAGACATTCAAGTCCACATATGTGGCAATTTTCTAAGTCCTTTTATAGGCAAACTAATATAAGTCTACAAGTGTGGCAATTTTCCCCATGTTGCTCTTATGATTGCATGTGTGTTGGTTAGTTCACTAAGTTTAGTTGTTTTGTGACTAGTTTGACTGCATTTTGTTAACGTGCATGACTTTGGTACAAAACTTATAGATATTTTCATTAAGTATAACCATCTGGTTTCGTTGGTTATAGTAAACATATTATGTTCAAAAATGGGTAAGAATCACAATGTGCATGAACTTGGATATCCACAATGATCTTTGACTTGGTAATGTCAAAAGCATCAAGCAAATGAATTGTTGTAACTCAAATGGGTCATTTTCAAAGGTTGTCCCTACCTATCCCAAACAGTGAAAGTCAAACGTGTGCCTACTTAGCACGCCGCTCTCTACCACAAACTTCCATTTTAGGACGGTCACTCATCACTGAAAACACTCACTCATAATAGAAGCTCATTTTCCCCGCTAATATAACCATGAACATGACTAATTTTGACTTGACAACCCTCGTTCACTTATTTGTTGTGTCAGAACTTGTTCTTGGGCATCACCAGCCAGAGATTCTTCACGACATAAAGAGGTCACACGATTTGGAGAACTATTCAAAAAAGATTACTTCTAGGGTTGGTCGTAGAAGGGAGGTTATAGCTGAACTTCAAAACGTGTCACGTTTGACAAATGTAAAGGACAAAAAGAAGAAGCTTAGGAGACTACAGATTATTGATTTGCGTAAGGCAAGGGCGTTGATGAGAAGGGCAAAGCAAATGCGTGATGATATTCTAAAGAAGATAGAGTTTGCTGTGAGGGAGAGGTATCTGTAACGTGAGGGCCTTGTTTGATGTACGTTAGGGTTGGTTTACTTTGTAAAATTATGGTTAAGGTTAATCAATGAAATGGATCTTATGATTCAAATTTTCTTTGTATAATGTGTTCGAATGGATCTTATGTGTTCATGTATGTTTTAAATTTTTCATTGTATTTGATATGTATCACAAACATAAACATGTGTGGCTATTTTCCCCATATTGCTCCTATGATTGCATGTCTGTTGATTAGTTCACTTAGAAAGTCTTTGACTTGGTAAAGTCAAATGCAGCAAGCAAATGAATTGTTGTAACTCAAGTTATGATTACTCAATGAAATTGATCTTATGATTCAAATTTCCTTTGTTTAATGTGTTTAAATGGATCTTATGTGTTCAAATATGTTTAAACTATCTCACTGTCATTCATATGATTCACAAACATAAACATGAAAATCACATTAATTAATCAAAAAACTCAGACAGGTACATGAGAAAAGAAAATATGCACATAATGTTAGAAGGAAGTTTTTACTACCAGTACAAACTTTTAGGTACTGTTATGTATAAGAAAGTTAGTACTGGCAAGTCGATATATGATAGTGCAAGCAACCCAACCCAACCCAACCCCATTTATTACCCACCCAACCGTTCAACCACACATTTACGTCTCATTTAATCCCATCTCATTGAATACCCACACTACCTGTAGGATACTAGATAACATCACAAACTCGTTTATACTTGTGGTTTGGTTTGTTGTAAGTAAGAAAAAGAAGAAAGAAATGTAGAGAGAGAAAGTTAGAGAGAGAAAGAGATGAAGCCTTGAGAGAAAACCAAAAAATAAAAGAAAATAGAATTATGATAGAAGGCTTACCCTCTCCAAGGATGGAGAGGGCTTATATGTACAAGAGTTTTGCCACTAGGGCGTGCCACTTGGGCTGCGAATCAGGTATACAGTGGGTAAAGACACGTCCTTCTTCCGCGAACTAATCTACTTCTAAACTACGTTTAACTAACTATTGTAACTACTACGAGCTAATCAATGCTTAATCATATCAGGGGTGACCGAATCTTTCTTATACAAAAAACGTATTCCTAACAATCTCCCCCTAAGGGAGGTCACGCCTGGAATTATTCACTACTTGGAGATATTCTTGACTTCTTGCATTGAGATCTTTGTAGATTCTTTNCTACGAGCTAATCAATGCTTAATCATATCAGGGGTGACCGAATCTTTCTTATACAAAAAACGTATTCCTAACAATCTCCCCCTAAGGGAGGTCACGCCTGGAATTATTCACTACTTGGAGATATTCTTGACTTCTTGCATTGAGATCTTTGTAGATTCTTTTGTAGCTCGTAGTTGTTGATTCTTCATGGATAAACGACTCAAGATGACTTCCTTGATGTATATGATGATCTTTAGAATTTTCTCTTCGCTCTTCATTCATATAATTAGCTTCAAGTCATCTTTGAGTGAATGTGTCTCTTTGTGATGTTGTGATTATCTTTGTGATGTCATGCTTACACTTTTCTGGATCATGATCTTCTGCATTAGAGTTGTGGAAGCATAGTGTAAGCATGAGATGATGAATCTGCATCTTTTCAGTAATCGCCATCAATCGTCAACTTCTTTGTCTTTGGTGTGATTACGCCTTTCCAACATGCCCATACATCTTTGTTGAGTAGATCTTCCCGGTTGAAGAGTTCTGACGTCTCCTTTTAGATGTTGGTATGAGCATGTGGAACTAGAGTGATGGTGGTGATCATGGTAAGTTTGGTATGTTGAGCTGCATAAAACTTGGTTAGTAATAAACATACCGGCACTTACAAGTTCGGACTTCGAGATCGTCAACAGCATAGTGTGAAGACTTTCTCTAATACTTACCAAGGCCGTTCCCAATCGGACGCCCCCTAAAGGGCTTTCACTGACATACCGAAGTACACCAACGATTAGGTGAGTCGCTGGAGATCACGCCACGAATGTAGACCTTTTGGAATGCCACCGAACACACTAAGCGTAACCCACAAGAGATTACCGAAGTGACCTGTTGTCAGGGTTGTTTGATGTTGAACCTGGCAGGAGTTTCCACTCAATCACTGGGAAATACTTATGTATATTCCCTCATATGAGTTCTCGGCAGATTGCTAAGATCTGCGTAGGACTCAAAATATTACATCTGGTGTCCTTAATGTTGAACCACCAGTGTATAAATATCAAGTGTACCTATGAGATCTTTTGATGCATCTCTTGGCTCTAGACTCGATAAGTGCACATTTGGTTATCCTATACGGAGACTAGGGAGGGGTCTCCTGTTTTGTAACACCCCCAAAAGTTGTCAATAACAGCGGAAGACTTAATAATGACAGCGGAAGACTTTCGGGGTATTACTTCAAGGATCTTTGTCACAATCATAGTAAACGACACAAAGTGACGTATTAAAGTTTAATTTATTTCAAAATACCAAATATCCAAAGAACATGACATTTCATAAGTTAAGAACAAGTTTTATTCTGAAAGAAATAAAGTAATTTATTAAAGTCCATGCTGTGTTTATGCCCACTCCGTGCCTTCAAGTTCCGTCTTGTTTAGTTACCTGAGATAAACATGCTAAAGTCAACATAAAGTTGAGTGATATTCATAGGTTTAAGTTTAATAGTTTGAACCACAAGTTAAAGAATGTATTGCAATCACATACAATCAACAAGTTTAAAATCAATGTTCCTGTTATTGCCTTAAGCTCATGACACGCAATGATTAACAGCCAATCATAATCTCAAATTATGATGGTAAGTAATAGGCCCCAAAGATAGGTATTTGTCAATAACCTATTATAAGAACAATAAAGTGCGCCTGGTGTTTTCTCTAACAACCAAACGAGGATTGTTAATCACTAATAGTACTATCCACACTTATTTACGTTCACCCTACAAGTGATTAAGGTTCATGATTGAGGGGCTTTTGACAATAGTAACTTAAGCAAATAACATTGGCCTGACGGTATTACAATACCCGGTATAAAAGACTTGTGTTCGAGTTTTAAGTATTTATCCCCCCCACGGGAAAAATTGTTAAAGAGTGGGCTATGAACTCACCTTAGTAGTACAGTAGATGTAGTAGTATCGTAAACTCAACGATGTTAGGCAACGGCTTCACACACAACCTAAAATATAATGCAAGTTTCAGTTGATAGTCTAAATCTGGTTTTTATCGCGAATGTTAGATATTTAGGTACGAACGAATCTCGTGTTTGTTTAAATGCATAAAGTATAAAAACAAAGTTATATATACATATAACTTGTAAGTATAATGATCGATGGTTGATGTAAAGTTGTTATCAAGGTTTTTGTAAATTATAAGTCGTGTTTGTAACTTATAAAAGAAAATGAAATAAATGTATTGTTAAAAGAAATAAATAATATTTCATTATATCGTTAAATTTAATTATAGTGACGAATTATATAACGTATTTATATTAGTTAAATTTATATATTAAATATGTGTTTATATATATATCAAACATTAATATTATTTTTATAAAATAATATTTACAGAAAATCCTTTAAGTTTCACCAAATTACACTTTTAACCCTAACGATATAGATTTTACACCGTTAGTCCAAAATTAATTATTCTTTCATTTTATGTCCAATTGTATCAATATCAACAATATTTACCCACAAGTTACAATAATTACAGTTTATAACTCAGAAAATTAGTTTTGACAGTTTTTACCCTAAGTTTCCCATTTTGGCAGTTTTGGTCCCTATGTAGTAAAGTTTTGCAAATTTAGTCCAAATTTCACCAAATTATAAGTTTAACATTTTTATTTTCTAAATAAGCTCAGAATGTTTAGAATGGCTTATTTCAACTGCTTATCTTATTAAAAACAACTTATTTCCTTTATTGGGCCTTAACGAGTTAATATTAAGGCCCAATAAGGTTTTTAGATCCAATGGGCTTACGAGGGTTTTGGGCCTGGACTTGGGTTTAATTTTAGAGTATAAAAATGTTATGAGATAGCTTATAGGGTTAGATTATCACAAGTGCTTATTGGGCTTAAGATAAGCCCACGTTATGTTTATAGAGTTTTACAAAACTGTTTTGGTCGCTTCAAAAAGGGTCGGGCAAATAGGTTAAACGAGTTCATATGGTCGAATGAATTATGTTCCCTAGTTGTTAACCAAGGTGACAATGGGTTCGAATAATAAAATGGTATAGTCATGTGTCTAAATATTTATTTACGAGACCAAAGTGATCGAGCAAACTCATTTTGAAAACAGTTTCAATACTTTGAAAATATTCTAAGTGTTTTGTATTTATACAAATGGGTCAAGACCACTTCTAAATGTGTCGTATTCGTTAAGTAAACATGATTATTAGCTTGAAAACTTTATGTAACTTGTTTCTCAGTATAACTAACATCTTATATGTCCAATATAATATATATGTTACGTTTATATTTTATGAAATAAAGAGGCAAAGTAAACGTGCAAAATTAAGCATAACGAAATGAAAATATGACAAAGGTTTCTCCATATCCTCACCTCACCACTTGGGGTGGAGTAAAATGGTACGTATGGATCGAGTTGGTACGAGGGATCAAGGTACAATGGTTCACGTCCTAGCACTGGTTCGAGATGAGTAGCAAAGGTTCCTTGGGATCGCTTGTATGGTTCGTACGCCTTGTCCACTTCTTGTCCCAACTTGTATCTATCTCTTCACGTATAGAGGTTTTTGGTATGTTTAAGTTGTGTGGGATTAACTGAGAATGTATAAGGGAGTTATAAGGAGCTTGTGAAATGTTGTGACAAATGAAACAAGCCAAGAGACTTGTGTGTTGTCTCGGTTTGGAAGGGTGGCACCAAAACCTTCACCAATCGAATGCATGCAACAATAGGAATGTTTACTATTTGTTCCTGACACTCTACTGTGCTTATTGAGTCAGGTTAGAGGCTATTGGAGGGCTTGGGTGGTTGCTAGAAATGTTATGCCACGTTTTTGGTTATCATGTTCATATGATTTTTGTGATTTACTTTGGGCAGATTTGGGATAGTAAACGAGTGAGATATGAAACGAGATTTATCATTCTTGATTCCTTGCTTGGTGGTGATTCAAGACATGTAAAAATAAGTGTATGTTATGTGTCGAATTCGAAAGAAAATGAGGTGGTTTGGAGGTGTCGCGACTGGGAACCAAAGAAAGAAAAGAAAAATATTACAATGGGGCGTTTTGGGCTTATAAGCCCTTTGGGCTTTGGTTTCGTCTGGCCCAACAGCAAGAAAGAAAAGAGAAATAAAAGGGTCCGTTTAGTTTAGTTGTTAGGTTTATAGGCCCAATGGGTCACGGGGGCCCACGTAGTAAATTTCAAGGGTCGGGTTACAGTCCAATAATATTAGTGGGTAGTCTCGAGAATTTTTGTAGGCTCCGGGAATATATAAATATTGTACGGTGTTTTAAACGAAATGTATATTTATAAAAATATATTCGCGATAATTAGACTATCTAGGCTTGTGTGCAAGCATCGTTCCTAGGCAAATGATAAATCACAATTTACCGTTTGTGATTTATATAATAAGTCATAAAAAAAATTTGTCACTCGTAAAAGTGGTTATTTAAATAACGTAATAACTTATATATATTTACTAACCGTTTGGAAAAATTACGAGAGGCTACAGTACATACCCCTTACAGTGAATTCCGTCCCGGAATTCCAGTTTAAGATGGTTGTCAAGGGTGTTTATGAAAAGAGATGTGGGTACTTGGTGCGAATTTGATCTTTGCGCTCCCAAGTGTACTCCGGTCCTCTTTTAGAGTCCCAACGAACTTTTATAATAGGGATGCGGCTTTGTTTTAGTTGTTTGACTTCCCTATCCATGATTTCTACCGGTTCCTCGGTGAAAACGAGTTTGTCATCAAGTTGTATCTCTTTCAATGGAATGACAAGAGATTCATCGGATAAAAACTTCTTAAGGTTTGACACATGAAAGGTGTTGTGAATTCGGCTATGTTCCTCGGGTAATTCAAGTTTATATGTCACGGTTCCAATTCTTTCTAGGATTTTGAATGGACCGATGTATCTGGGGTTTAACTTTCCCCGCTTTCCAAATTGTATTCATTCCTTTCCATGGTGATACTTTTAACATGACTCTATCTCCGACCTGAAAATCCATGGGTTTTTGCTTTAGGTCGGCGTAATTTTTCTGTCGGTCTCTAGCGGCCTGTAAGCGCTGTTTGATTTTGATAATCTTCTCGGTTGTCTGATGAACTAGATCTGGTCCAGTGAGTTGTATTTCTCCAACTTCTGCCCAGCAAACGGGTGATCTGCACTTTCGACCATAAAGTGCTTCGAATGGTGCGACCTTGATACTGGCATGATAACTGTTGTTATATGAGAATTCAACTAACGGTAAGTGTTTATCCCAACCTTTTTCGAAGTCTATGACGCATGCGCGTAGCATATCTTCTAAAGTTTGAATTGTTCTTTCACTTTGTCCATCAGTTTGTAGGTGATAAGCTGTGCTCATATCCAGCTTTGTTCCTAAAGCTTTTTGCAAAGATTTCCAAAAGTGAGACATGAAACGACTGTCACGATCTGATATAATAGAAATTGGCACTCCATGTCGTGACACTATTTCCTTCAGATATATCTGAGCAAGTGTGTTCATCTCATCGGTTTCTTTGATTGGTAGGAAATGAGCTGATTTCCTAAGACGATCTACGATGACCCATATCGTATCGTAGCCAGCAGGGGTTTTGGGAAGTTTGGTAATGAATTCCATTGTAATATGCTCCCATTTCCACATCGGGAGTTCTAGTTGGGTGAGTAATCCAGATGGTTTCTGGCATTCTGCTTTTACTCTAGAACATGTTAGACATTTACTGACGTATTCAACGATGTCAGCCTTTATGTTCGGCCACCAATACAGTTTCTTAAGATCTTGGTACATTTTGTCGGAACCCGTGTGAATGGAGTATTTGGATTTGTGAGACTCATGCATGATGAGGTCACGAATACCTCCAAAGAGTGGGATCCAGCTTCTTTCCTTAAAACAAAGCATTCCATTTGATCTCTTCACAAAACCGTTTTTGTTCTCCGGCATACCAAAAATCTTTTCCTTTGATCGGTTTTCTTTCTTGAGAGCTTCGCTCTGGGCGATAAGAATTTGTGCTGGAAGGGGTGATCAAATAGTCATACCTAGTGATTTAACCCTGAGAGGTTTTAGTCTTTCTTTCTGGCTTAACGCATCTGCTACTACATTAGCCTTTCCTGGGTGATAACGGATTTCACAGTCATAATCGCTAAGTAATTCTAACCAACGGCGTTGTCTCATGTTTAACTCTTTTTGGTCCAGAATGTGTTGAAGACTTTTGTAGTCTGTAAACACGGTACAGTTGGTGCCGTATAAATAGTGTCTCCATAACTTAAGAGCGAATACTATTGCTCCTAGTTGTAGATCATGGGTTGTGTAGTTTTCCTCATGTTTCTTTAGTTGTCGTGAGGCATAAGCTATCACTTTATTCCGTTGCATCAAAACTGCGCCTAGACCATGGTACGAAGCGTCACAATATATTACGAAATATTTGCTTCCTTCAGGCAACGCTAGTATTGGAGCTTCACAAAGCTTTTGTTTTAACAGTTGGAAAGCTGATTCTGCTTCTTGTCCCCAGATATACTTTTCATTATTTTGAGTCAATTTGGTCAATGGTTTTGAGATTTTAGAGAAACCTTCAATAAATATCCGGTAGTAACCTGCAAGACCTAAAAATTGACGTACTTCTGTGGGAGTTGTAGGTGATGACCAATCCTTGACTGCCTCTATTTTTGCAGGATCCACGTGAATACCTTGACTATTGATTACGTGTCCCAAAAATTGCACAGTGGGAATCCAAAAATCACATTTTGAGAATTTAGCATACAGCTTTTCCTTCCTAAGTAACTCTAGGATAGTTCTCAAATGTTTGGCATGTTCCTATTTGTTACGAGAGTAGATCAGAATGTCGTCTATGAATACTATCACAAATTTGTCCAAATATGGTTTGCATACTCGGTTCATTAGGTCCATAAACACTGCGGGTGCATTTGTTAGACCAAATGGCATTACTTGAAATCCATAGTGTCCATAACGTGTTCTGGATGCTGTCTTGGGAATATCTTCTTACCGAACTCTCAATTGATGGTAAAATGACCTTAGATCAATTTTCGAGTATACGCTCAATCCTTGTAATTGATCAAACAGATCGTCGATTCTGGGTAAAGGATATCGGTTCTTCACAGTGAGTTTGTTCAATTCTCGGTAATATATGCACATTCGGAATGATCCGTCTTTCTTTTTAACAAATAGGACCGGGGCTCCCCAGGGTGATGAACTTGGTCTAATGAAACCTTTATCAGACAATTCCTTCAGTTGTTCCGATAATTCCTCCATTTTGGAAGGTGCTAACCCGTAAGGTGCTTTTGCTACTGGTGCCGCTCCAGGCACTAGTTCGATCTGGAATTCCACTTGACGGGTTGGTGGAAGACCGGGCAAATCTTCAGGGAATACTTTAGGAAATTCCCTAACGATAGGCACGTTTTGAAGTTGTTTCTCTGTAGACTTATTTTCTGTTACATGAACCATGAATATTTGACATCCTTCGTTCATGTGTTTCATCATTCTAAGGCATGAGATGATTCCGTATCGGTTTTTACTCTTGTCACCATGGACAACAAGGACTTCATCCTTAAGAGGGATGTGTACGGCTTTCTCGTCACAATGAATTCTAGCATGATGTTTGGATAACCAATCCATACCGACGATAGCATCAAAACTACCGAGTTGGACAGGCATCAGGTCAATGGGAAAAGGTTCTCCTACGAGAGTTAAGGTACAATCTTTCAGGACAGTGTTGGTGCTAATCAAGTTTCTATTTGCCATTTCTATCTCGTAAGTGGTGTTCAGTTTAGAAGGGGTAGAGTCAACGAAAGGTGCAAATATATCTGACACGAAACTTTTATCCGCTCCTGAATAAAATAATATTCTAGCACTATGATGATTTAATAAGAACGTACCCGTGACGACGTCAGGGTTTTGTGGTTCGTTGTCATTTCCCATCACGTATGCTCTTGCTCGTGCGTTGTTCTGACCATTTCCTTTCAGACAGCGATTCTTGAAGTGTCCCGTTTCTCCACATGAGTAACATGTTGGTGCTACGGGTTGTAGGTTGCTGCCGGTAGCTGGGTTCCTACAATTATTTGTGGCATGACCTATCTTTTGGCACTTGTGGCATTTTACCATACAAACACCATTGTGATGGAGCTTGCATCGGTTACACTGTGGCTTTAGACCTTGGTATCCATTGCCATTTGTTGCCGTATAAGCCTTAGGAGGTTCTTATTGTTGGTTCTGCTGTTGACGATGAGGGTTCTTATTCTAGTGGTATTGTTGGTTGTTCCTGTTGTTGTTGTTGTGATGGTTGTTGTTGCGATGGCCGTTGTTGTAATGGTCGTTGTTCTGATGGTGGGTGGTTCTCCTGTCATCTAACTTTCTTTTGAGTTCATTGCACTTAATTTCACGGTCCAGAAGTTTCAGTGCTAACTCCATTACGACTTCTAGTGATGGTGGGTTGGATGCTGTGACGTTTCCTTCGATGCTTCTGGGAAGACCCTTAACATATTTCTCCAGAGTTTTCTCTAAATCTGGCACGATGGAAGGACACAACGCCTTAAGTTCATGAAATCTCCTATTGTAAGTTTTGAGGTCGATTCCTTTGACTGCAAGGACATGGAACTCATCTTCCAATTTCCTTAATTCAGATCGAAGACAGTACTTCTTTAGGATTTTGGCTTTGAACTTCGTCCAAAAGAGTCGGTACGCCGCTTCTGTACCTAAGGTTTGAGTTGTAGAGGTCCACCAAGATAGAGCGTCATCCATTAAGGTTCCTGTGGCGAATGTGACTCTGTTGTTTTCTGAGCATCCACTCCTTTGGAATACTGTTTCACACCTCTCGAACCAATGGGCGAGTTTGGTTACTCCTTCAGTACCCATGAAGTACGTTGGCTGACAAGCCGTGAAGTCTTTATAGGTACATTGGCGAGGTGCGGGTGCGACATTCCTTGCTGGTTGCGCGGTAGCTGCTTGTTCGGCTAAGGCTGCATTGATTCCATCGGTGATTGCATGTTGAATTTTTGCCGGGGTCATGGTTGCTGATGGGGTAGCGGTAGTGGTTCTCTTAGTTGCCATATTCCTAAAAATGAGAGCATATGTTCAGAATTTTCATAATAACCATCTTGTGTTAGACTAAATTAGTAACATTAATAGGTTTAAAGTTATAATAGTGTCCCATATATCACGATGCAATATACGATATCATAACACGTATGAAAATAAAGTAAACATAACATCATAGATTAGATTGTCGTTTGCGTTTACATCACTTATTCCTTCTTGTTGATATATCTCAAGGATTATTCAAATGCAAGTTATTATTGTGATGAGGGTAAAGCTACGTCGACAATCTATGGTTTATAAGGTTTTCCTTGGTTGTCATCAAGACGACGTTGTAGTTCCTGAATTTTGGTGGCCATGGTTTCTATAGTTTGGTCTCGGTCTCTCTCTCTCTAGCTTGTGCTTCTTGTTGTGTACGTCACAGAGACATGACTTGGGATCTTGTGGTGTCGAGTGCTTTATCAATATCACACATGATGTTCCTGGTTGTAGTACTAGCGGTACAAAGTAATCCGATGAATTCCATTGCTTCACCGAATTGTGCACTTAGTTGTTCTATCATGGTTCCCATCTCTAAGTGTCCCATCACAAGTTGTTCTATCTCAGATGACATGACTACCAGTTGTTCATTAGGAATATTGTTTACCAGGGTGGCTATGGCGTCTAACCTGTCCTCATGTCTTACTAAACTAGCTGCCAAGAGTGGTATGGTGCGGTTGATGGGTTCTCCAGTGACCGGTAGGATCCTGGATGCAGCAACTGATGAACCTTCCCCAAGTTCTTTGTTAGTGGGGGTACCTTCTTGAGATCTCCAATATTTAAGGATCGGTAGTAGAAATGACCATTTGCGAGCATTAACTCGCTTACGAGCCCTACTGTGATGATTTGTTCTTGCATGATAATAAGGATCTGAGGAGGTAAGACGAATCTGGTAAGTCCTTTGTCGGTAAGGCAGAGGAGCACTGTGGGTGATTACAGGTGATGGACTGTTGATTGTCACTGGTACAGTAGTAGTCTGCTGATAGAATATACTAGGTAGTATCACTGGTTCTGCAGATGGAGCAATTTCCTTTTTCCATTCGGTATCATCACAGATGTCCTTTTCTTCAGCATATGAAAGAAGTTTTCCAGCAGAGGCTGGTTCATAAGGCTGGAATGGAGGAGTTTGCCTACCACGTCTGATTGGACCAGATGATGCTTGAGGAGAAGTCTCATAGTTAAGGGATTGCTGACTTTCCTTATTTTTGTCCTTTGTAGGTGACACAGACATAGGAGTTGGAGCAGGAGTTGGTATAATAGGTGTAGAGCTCTCAGTTTCTGAATCCGATAACAAAACAATGAAGTTGGGTTTTGAAGACATGGTACTGTAATAATCCCGATTAGTAAACATAGTTATTAGCATAATCATAACATGTAAGCATATATCAAGTTATAAAAATGAGAAGTAACATTTCTACCGGATGTTAGAATGTAGGCACGGAGGGCATGAAGTGATATTTTGTAAAAATGGTCCGTTTAAAGTATGGTTATAGTCCAATGTTTAAAACATCTGGTTCTCTATAACCGTGGCTCTGAATACCAATCTGTAACACCCCCAACGCTCTGTTCTCGAGTTATTTTTTTTAATGGAATGGAAGGGGATCGGAAGGGAAATTAAAAGTATTGTTGTTCTTAAGTTTTTCAGGGAGGGAAAAGTAGGGGACGGGACGGGAAGGGGGGAGGGAGGGAAATTATGAGTTTTTTTGTGTACATCTTTTCCTCCCAATATTGGGGGGATTAGGAAGGGAAGAGAGTTAATTAAATCATGGGCTTTTGTAAAATTACATATATATCCTCAATTTTTACTGCACGTTTTATAAGAAACTTTCGTCCAGCAAACATTATTCGCTGCAGTCATTTCTTACTTTGTCTATGAAGAAACAGGATCACATGGGTCACATTTAATAATTTATTGCTACGATTCTACAAAGCGAATTACTAATAATTTATTGTTGTATAATCGCAAAATCAATTAACTAATTTATATAGTTTTTGTTTTGAGGGTATATTAGTAATTAGCTAGCTTCCTATCCTTTCCTTGCTATTTAAAAAATAAACTCAAGAACACAAAAAAAAAATAACCAATTTCCTCACCATGTCATTCCTTACTTTCCCCTTCTCATCCCGTCCCCTTCCATTCTTTAAAATTTAGACTTGAGAACACAGCACAAAAGTTGTCAATAACAGCGGAAGACTTAATAATGACAACGGAAGACTTTCGGGGTATTACTTCAAGGATCTTTGTCACAATCATAGTAAACGACACAAAGTGACGTATTAAAGTTTAATTTATTTCAAAATACCAAATATCCAAAGAACATGACATTTCATAAGTTAAGAACAAGTTTTATTCTGAAAGAAATAAAGTAATTTATTAAAGTCCATGCTGTGTTTATGCCCACTCCGTGCCTTCAAGTTCCGTCTTGTTTAGTTACCTGAGATAAACATGCTAAAGTCAACATAAAGTTGAGTGATAATCATAGGTTTAAGTTTAATAGTTTGAACCACAAGTTAAAGAATGTATTGCAATCACATACAATCAACAAGTTTAAAATCAATGTTCCTGTTATTGCCTTAAGCTAGAAGCGCACGATTAAACAGCCAATCATAATCTCCAAATTATGATGTAAGTAATAGGCCCCCAAGATAGGTATTTGTCAATAACCTATTATAAGAACAATAAAGTACGCCTGGTGTTTTCTCTAACAACCAAACGAGGATTGTTAATCACTAATAGTACTATCCACACTTATTTACGTTCACCGTACAAGTGATTAAGGTTCATGATCGAGGGACTTTTGACAATAGTAACTTAAGCAAATAACATTGGCCTGACGGTATTACAATACCCGGTATAAAAGACTTGTGTTCGAGTTTAAGCATGTACCCCCCCCCCCCCACGGGAAAAATTGTTAAAGAGTGGGCTATGAACTCACCTTAGTAGTACAGTAGATGTAGTAGTATCGTAAACTCAACGATGTTAGGCAACGGCTTCACACACAACCTAAAATATAATGCAAGTTTCAGTTGATAGTCTAAATCTGGGTTTTATCGCGGATGTTAGATATTTAGTTACGAACGAATCTCGTGTTTGTTTAAATGCTTAAAGTATAAAAACAAAGTTATATATACATATAACTTGTAAGTATAATGATCGATGGTTGATGTAAAGTTATTATCAAGGTTTTTGTAAGTGATAAGTCGTGTTTGTAACTTATAAAAGAAAATGAAATAAACGTATCGTTAAAAGAAATAAATAATATTTCGTTATATCGTTAAATTTAATTATAGTGACGAATTATATAACGTATTTATATAAGTTAAATTTATATATTAAATATGTGTTTATATATATATATCAAACATTAATATTATTTTTATAAAATAATATTTACAGAAAATCCTTTAAGTTTCACCAAATTACACTTTTAACCCTAACGATATATATTTTACACCGTTAGTCCAAAATTAATTATTGTTTCATTTTAGGTCCAATTGTATCAGTATTAACAATATTTACCCACAAGCTTCAATAATTACAGTTTATAACTCAAAAAATCAGTTTTGACAGTTTTTACCCTAAGTTTCCCATTTTGGCAGTTTTGGTCCCTATGTTGTAAAGTTTTGCAAATTTAGTCCAAATTTCACTAAATTAAAAGTTTAACATTTTGATTTTCTAAATAAGCTCAGAATGTTTAGAATGGCTTATTTCAACTGCTTATCTTATTAAAAACAACTTATTTCCTTTATTGGGCCTTAACGAGTTAATATTAAGGCCCAATAAGGTTTTTAGATCCAATGGGCTTACGAGGGTTTTGGGCCTGGACTTGGGTTTAATTTTAGAGTATAAAAATGTTATGAGACAGCTTATAGGGTCAGATTATCACAAGTGCTTATTGGGCTTAAGATAAGCCCACGTTATGTTTATAGAGTTTTACAAAACTGTTTTGGTCGCTTCAAAAAGGGTCGGGCAAATAGGTTAAACGAGTTCATATGGTCGAACGAATTATGTTCCCTAGTTGTTAACCAAGGTGAAAATGGGTTCGAATAATAAAATGGTATAGTCATGTGTCTAAATATTTATTTACGAGACCAAAGTGATCGAGCAAACTCATTTTGAAAACAGTTTCAACACTTTGAAAATATTCTAAGTGTTTTGTATTTATACAAATGGGTCAAGACCACTTCTAAACGTGTCGTATTCGTTAAGTAAACATGATTATTAGCTTGAAAACTTTATGTAACTTGTTTCTCAGTATAACTAACATCTTATATGTCCAATATAATATATATGTTACGTTTATATTTTATGAAATAAAGAGGCAAAGTAAACGTGCAAAATTAAGCATAACGAAATGAAAATATGACAAAGGTTTCTCCATATCCTCATCTCACCACTTGGGGTGGAGTAAAATGGTACGTATGGATCGAGTTGGTACGAGGGATCAAGGTACAATGGTTCACGTCCTAGCACTGGTTCGAGATGAGTAGCAAAGGTTCCTTGGGATCGCTTGTATGGTTCGTACGCCTTGTCCACTTCTTGTCCCAACTTGTATCTATCTCTTCACGTATAGAGGTTTTTGGTATGTTTAAGTTGTGTGGGATTAACTGAGAATGTATAAGGGAGTTATAAGGAGCTTGTGAAATGTTGTGACAAATGAAACAAGCCAAGAGACTTGTGTGTTGTCTCGGTTTGGAAGGGTGGCACCAAAACCTTCACCAATCGAATGCATGCAACAATAGGAATGTTTACTATTTGTTCCTGACACTCTACTGTGCTTATTGAGTCAGGTTAGAGGCTATTGGAGGGCTTGGGTGGTTGCTAGAAATGTTATGCCACGTTTTTGGTTATCATGTTCATATGATTTTTGTGATTTACTTTGGGCAGATTTGGGATAGTAAACGAGTGAGATATGAAACGAGATTTATCATTCTTGATTCCTTGCTTGGTGGTGATTCAAGACATGTAAAAATAAGTGTATGTTATGTGTCGAATTCGAAAGAAAATGAGGTGGTTTGGAGGTGTCGCGACTGGGAACCAAAGAAAGAAAAGAAAAATATTACAATGGGGCGTTTTGGGCTTATAAGCCCTTTGGGCTTTGGTTTCGTCTGGCCCAACAGCAAGAAAGAAAAGAGAAATAAAAGGGTCCGTTTAGTTTAGTTGTTAGGTTTATAGGCCCAATGGGTCACGGGGGCCCACGTAGTAAATTTCAAGGGTCGGGTTACAGTCCAATAATATTAGTGGGTAGTCTCGAGAATTTTTGTAGGCTCCGGGAATATATAAATATTGTACGGTGTTTTAAACGAAATGTATATTTATAAAAATATA
>LBNU01030755.1:23521-46231 GCA_014162995.1 Artemisia annua | reverse complement strand
TCCTTATAACTCCATGCTTTAAATAAAAGTGGTCGGTCTTTTGGTATTTTTCCACATTCGCCATATAACCATATCTTTGAAAATTCTCTCAAAGTGTTTATGATTAAGAAACACATTTTGTTAACACTTTGAGAGTTTTATCATTTTTCAAATGCTCCCCCTTAACATGTGCTTATAGGTAGAAAGAAATTTGCACATGTCGGGGTGAGTTGCACTTATTTGAATTGATCGGCTCTTAATGGACATATACCCGAGGGACACATTTACGTTACTTAGTTAAAGGGATCCATTATCAGCTTTTAGGTGATAACTAGCCCTAATAACTAACTTGATGTTGTTAACATTCCTTAAAAAAAAGAAGTTAGACCTGTCAGGGTATATATCTAAGAAGAGTTTCTCAAAACGGTACTACCTACTTTGACCAGTCCTCTTCGAGACACGTTTACATCACTGGTAAACCAGCTTGAAATTATTACCCGGCCAGGACTAGTTTTTTCGATTCACGACTTTTCATGTTTCGTCAATTCATGAGTCAAATTCTGAGTCATAAGCCATTCACGGTTTCTACTTGATTTTGTAAAATCCGCGAAAGACTCTTAGCCACTTGCTACCCCTCAATATGTGCACATTGATTGAATCAATTTTGAAAAATTTTGGCACATACGGGTGAGCTTACAAAAGAGATCATTTATTCATCATTTTGAATCACTTGCTCCCCCTCAATATGTGCTTTGTTCATACTTCAAAATCTTTAAAATTTTAGTACATAAGGGAGCGATCTTTTGAGTCCAAAACATCTTTATAAGTCCAAAAACATCACATTTAATCACTTGCTCCCCCTTAATATGTGCTTTGATTAAAATCCAAAATCTTTAACATTTTAGCACATAAGGGAGCGTTCTCGAAAGTCCACAAACATTCTTTATGAGTCCAAAAACATCACTTTTAAATCAGTTTTTATATTTAAATCACATTCTCTCCCCCGATCATAAAATTTCAAATCTTTTGAGATTTTGTGATTTCAATTGATTTAAATGATTTTCGAAAAAGCTTTGGAGAGAAATGTGATAAAGTTTAAAACATTAACTGATTTTGACACTTTTTGATTTTTTTTTCACTGTGGCTGGTGCACAAAGCTTTTAAAGGTGCAGAAATTTTGAGCAAATGCGCTCTCCCACAATTAATGGCCCGTTATTTAATTTTTAACATTTAATAGCCATTAAAATGAGTGATAACGTATTTGAGAAAATTTAAGACCGATGGCCACCCTGTACACCACAAAATCTCTTTTGAAGAATTTTAGAAGAAAGAGATTTTGGGAAAAGAAGACTTCTCTTCTTTTACTAGAAAGGCTGCACTGAAGCGTACAACTTTTCGGATAATCCGCACACAGTGAAAAATATGGTAACGTGTTTTTCACGTATTTTGAAAAACCGGGTTGCTATCGGAAGTAATAGCAAACCATAATTTAAGCAAACATATATTTTTGGTATTTTTGAGTTTTTCATATTTTTATGGTTTTTATAGGTTTTATATTTTTGTATTTTCTTTTTCTGATTTTTTATATTATACATATATATATATAAGGATATGTGAAGTGAATCAGTTACCCTCATTATCTTCCTGAAGACTTTTGAGTGACTCAGGAGTGATGCTCTTCATTCCAAGACGTGGGAGAATGAATTGAAACCGTTCTCTTGGAAGTGCCTTTGTGAAGATATCAGCCAGCTGAAATTCCGTCCTTACAAAGTAGAGTTCCACAATTCCTTTTTCCACTTGTTCTCTGATGAAATGATGTCGAATATCAATGTGCTTTGATCTTGAATGCTGGACGTTGTTGCAGCAAAGAGCAATGGCACTCTTGTTATCACAGTACATCGGAACTTTGTTGTAGTTAAAGCCATAGTCTGATAACTGAGATCTCATCCAAAGAATTTGAGCACAGCATGATGACATGGCAATATATTCAGCTTCTGTAGAGGAGATTGATGTACTCATTTGCTTCTTTGATGACCAACTAACCAGCTTATCTCCTAGAAACTGAGCACCGCCCGAAGTACTTCGTCGAGTATCTTGACAACCCGCATGATCAGCATCAGAGTAGGCTGTGAGAGCTATTGCAGTGTCTTTAGGATACCAAAGGCCCATGTGAATTGTTCCTTGAAGGTACCTGAAGACTCTTTTGACTGCTTTTAAGTGCTTCTTTGTAGGTTTGGATTGATAACGAGCACACATGGAGACATCAAATAAGAGATCAGTTCTGCTGGCTGTGAGATACATCAATGATCCGATCATGCTTCGGTATTTGGTTTAGTCGACAAGTGCTCCTTTAATATCCTCATCCAGCTTAGTTCTCTCAACCATTGGAGTATCAATAGATTCACATGATTCGAATCCAAATTTCTTTAGTATTTCAATGGCATACTTGGATTGCTTGATGAAGATACCATGTGGGTTTTGAGAAATCTGAAGCCCCAAGAAGAACGACATTTGCCCCATCATGGACATTTGGAATTCTGTACTCATTTCTTGTGCAAACCTATCACATTCTAGTGGATCGACTGATGCGAAGATAATGTCATCCACATAGATCTGAATGTGGAGACGATGCTCTCCCAACTTTCTTGCGAACAAGGTAGGATCGACAACACCTTTGGTGAATTGGTTGGCTAGAAGAAATTTGGACAGTGTATTATACCATGCTCTGGGTGCTTGTTTAAGACCATATAGTGCCTTCTTCAAGCGATAGACATTATTAGGGCGTTCAGGATCAACAAACCCCTCTGGTTGACTTACATATACTACTTCCTTTAAGTGTCCATTGAGAAAGGGAGTCTTCACAACCATTTGGTATACAACCATGTTTTGACTGGCTGCATTGGCAAGGAAGATTCTGATGGCTTCAATTCTGGCAACTGGTGCGAATGATTCCTCAATGTCGATGCCTTCTTCTTGTCTGAACCCTTTGGCCACAAGTCGAGCTTTGTTCTTTAACACTTCACCGTATTCATCAAGCTTCACTTTGAAGGTCCATTTGAGGGCGATAATCATTGCACAGTCGGGAGGGGGCACTAATTCCCAAATATCTAGTCTGTCAAATCCATGGATTTCATCTTGCATGAGCCCGCCGCTACACACAGACAAGGGTAAAGTATTCTTTTTTTTTTTGGGAAGGTTGGCGTAACCACAGTGTTGTTTGCACCTAACAAGAATTCAACTTGAGACTTTATAGCATTTTAGTGATGATAGTCTAAAAGCCTTTTTACCACTAGGTCACCCTTAAGTAGTTTGAATGCCAAATTTTTAGTATCAAGTAAAAACAATTTATATTTCGTTGCAGATCTCCCTATTACTTTGAGAAGAGAATTGTTGGTTTGACCGACGGGCCCTGCTTAGCCAAGACTTCCAGTAATACTAAAGCAAGAACTCCGTAGGTGAACTAGATAATCCAAGTGTTATCAACTTATTGACAGTTTTAACCCCGGTTAGAAGCTTTGACTACCTATACTTCTGGTACATTATTATTGTCATTCTTTTCCTATGGCTACCATTCGGGGTTCTTATTTGAAAAAAATGAAGCTCATAATTTACATAGACAGGAATTTAAGCAATGATTCGATGCCCCAAGTTTAGCTTTTCATGCCTAACTGTGCCAAAAATGAGTGTTGATGGCATCTAGCCTTCTTATATGTTATAGTGCTGCAACATAAGTACATACCCGGTGGTTTGCTCCTAAGTAATTTTCATTGAATTAGACCTGACACTACTTTTACTATGGTTTGTAGTTGCATAAATACTTCTATGGAGGATCTATGGAGGAATATGAAGCTGACACACGGTGCGATTCTAGCTTTGTTTGCATCTACGACAATTTCGTAATTCCTGGGTACAACATGATTACTGCTATTTCCATGGTATTCATGATGGCATTGGTCTTTTTGTTTATCCATGGGAAGTTACCTGACAAATTGTAAGCATCATCCCTTCTAAAATATTCATGTTCAGCGGTGTATCTAAGTTGAACCATACTAAGCCGGAGCAAATATGTATACACTACCATGTAGTTTAAGATATTTAAGATTTGATTAGAAAATGATAATAGCATTGCGAAGATTAACAATGAACTCTTTTGTTGCAGAATGGGATATTCAGTTGATATATCATCAAACGGTTTATCATTCGTATCAACAAGATTATCAAGACGATCACTTTCAACAATTTCACCATCACCGTTAGAAGTTTCCCCGGACTCACTTTGGATTGGGACAAGGTTCTCAACACTAGACTTATTGAATTCGTCCGATTACGTTTCCAGAATAATTTTAAGAAGCTCGTCCCCCATTGTTAGAGAGTCCTCGGGCTCTACGGGAGGAAAACGAGATACATCACAATCTTCGGCCTTATCAAAAGTATATTTTTCAAAATCGGGTAAAGAATCCTTGAGCTCGGGCTCCAAAGGATCTGACGGCTTAACAATGTCAAAAACAAGTGTTGAAGAACATTTTGGAGAATCCGGAGGTGGGACAAGTGGTGTGCTCTGAGAGCTAGCAATTTCCACCACTTCCGTTGTAGTCTCTGGTTCTTGTTCTTGAGGGACGTGAAGATAAGGCAAGACGTTCTTTTCAGTCACCGTTTTAAGCTCAGCACGTAAACTTGATAAACTCTTAACCGTAAATCGAGAAAAATTAGGATCAATTCTTGACGGTTTTGGGGGAACAACTGATTCTTGGAAAACTGAAGGTTGGACGTATTTAGCACTTCCATTATCAAGGGAAAGTACCGGGTCCTTTGTCACCTCGGTTTCTCGTTCCATTTCCATCACCGGAGAAGAGGCAGGAGTCGATGGTTCATCATGAATAACACGACCTCTCGCAATCTCTAAAGCGGCTAGAAGTTTAAAGAAATTGTCGTCGAGAGATTCCAAAGAAAAATTTTCAACATTTAAAGGTTCACAAGATGGAGTGGGATTGCCACTCGAAGAATTGATTTCGTTTTCTTCTTTCAAAGACTCGTCTTCTCTGCTCTCCTCAAAGTTTTCTTTTTCTTGGTTTCTTCTAAGAATTATCCCTTTTAACTCATTCATTAGACTTAGAAGTGATTCTTTACTTTTTGGATACGGCTCAGAATGAATATTTTCAACAGATATAATTCTCAAAATTCAGAGTATTTTGGAATGAAGTGTTATTGACATACGGTTCTTGCTCATAAAGGTTTTGAGGAGGGAGATAAGAATCATTTGGAGGATAATTGGAAAAGTTCGAATTACAGACTTGAGAGTATGAATTTCCAAACACAAAAGCACACATCAAACAAAATCCATTTATAAGATTGCTACCACACCTCATGCAATTACACCGTTGACAATATGCCAAAGACGGATCCAAACGATTTCCACATCCATTACAGAAAGATTGATCGAACGAAGATAAGTAGGGCTGAGGTGGGTAGTCAGAAAAATTTGAAAAGTTGTTGAATGTATTCGAGTTTTGATCATAAAAGGATGAATTATTTGAACCACAAAACAAACAACTTCCATTCTGAAAGTTGTTACCACACCGTTCGCACGTCCACAATCGAGGTCTTTGCAGCAATTCCTCCAAAGCGCGCGTGTTCGCCATTAAATGATATGAAGATAAGGAGATTATTTTTTTTGATTTTATGTTTTAAAAATGAAAAGTTAAAAGTGAAAACAAATTTTGAAAAATAAAATCTTTTTGGATTTTTGATTTTAGAAAAGTGGAAATCAAAAGTGAAAACAAATTGGAAGAGAAAATATTTTTGTGTTTTTAAGTTTTGGAAATATTTACAAAAGCGTAAACTTCTCGAAAGAAGGGTCTTCAAAACACATTACTCAAACGATCGAACGACTAAATCTTCAACCGCTCCCCGGCAGCGGCGCCATAAATTGATCGTGGCAGAATTAAGCGGTGAAGCTTAAACCTCGAGTCGTAGTCCCAACGAGGGTTGAATTGATCTCGTCACTCAAAATCGTGAGATATGTGAGATGAATAGGTTTTAAAAGATGATTTGGTTTTGATTATACTACAACGACAATTAAAACGCGGTTAAAGTAAAGGAAAGCAATAAAGTGACGCAAAGAAACTAAACAAGTAAAGTTGCATGAAATAAAGTGACTTTAAGAAAACAAGAATTAAAGTGCGATAAGTAATTAAAACGGTAAACGAATTTAAAGACAATATGTTTGCAAAGCGACGTGAGTAAGTTTGTTAAATGTGAGCTAATGGTTTGTGACGAATTATTTTCCTTTTTCGAGATTAGTTGTCAATTAATCTTTTGAAGAGATAATAACTCTAGACAAGTGATTTAATCGTTCTCCGGCTTTTGTTCTTCGAATAATAAAATCACAAGTCTAAATAATCTTAACGATTATTAATCACAAACATTTAACATTCACACTTAGCTCACAAACTCGAATCACTAAGCAAACACGAATAAAACTCACTCGTGACTCATTTTAAAGAAAATAAAGCGATAAGGAAAAATAAACATGAACTTGGAAAATAAATTGTTTTTGGTATCTTAGNCGAGATTAGTTGTCAATTAATCTTTTGAAGAGATAATAACTCTAGACAAGTGATTTAATCGTTCTCCGGCTTTTGTTCTTCGAATAATAAAATCACAAGTCTAAATAATCTTAACGATTATTAATCACAAACATTTAACATTCACACTTAGCTCACAAACTCGAATCACTAAGCAAACACGAATAAAACTCACTCGTGACTCATTTTAAAGAAAATAAAGCGATAAGGAAAAATAAACATGAACTTGGAAAATAAATTGTTTTTGGTATCTTAGATTTAAGAAAAACGAAAAGTAAAATTAACTAGACATTAAAAGAAAAGTTTAAGACTAAGTGAAATTAAAGGTAAATAAAGTTTAAAACTAAAAACGAAAAGACATAAGACTTAAGTAAGAAATTGTTACTAAAAAGATTCTTAAGAAAATTTGACAGAGTTTCGTTTAGATATAACTAATAAGATCCTCACTCGATGAGACGATGAGGTGAATCAATGCCTAACTCGGCAAACAAAAGAAATGATACTTGCAAGAACAAAGGACTTCATACTCGCAATCCCACATCCCATACTCGCAAAATAACTTGTGTTCATACTTGCAAAAGCTTACAACTCATACTCGCTAAAAAAAAAGTATTCATACTCGCTAAAGTACACACCATACTCGCAAACTAAGGAACCATACTCGCTAACAATTATCATACTCGCTAAGAACTACACATACTCGCTAAGATATTCACCAAACTCGCAAAAATAAGACCATACTCGCTAATCTGACTTCCATACTCGCAAAACTAAGTTTTAAACTCGCAAGAACATGCACCATACTTGCAAAAATAATCTGCTACTCGCTACAAATAAATCCATACTCGCTAGGAAGTTGTAAACTCGCTAAACCCGAACTTCGAAATACCAAACACGCAAGAAAAGGAATTTGGACGCTGGAAACCTTTTTTTACGTGAAATAAATAACATAAACTAATTAAAACTTATAAAACTTAATAGAAAAGCTATTTTTAATAACTAAATAAGCTCTTAAAGAAGCTAACGACTCAAAATAAGCCCTAACCCATATTTTTTTTATATATTTCGAAATAGAAACATGCAAGGGTGACAAGAATATAAAAAAAGTTCTAGTAAAAGATTAAGATTAAAACATGTGAAGATATTTAAGAAAGATTAAAATGAAGCTTGACAATAAGCTAGAAAGAAAAAGTTTAAGACATGAAAATTAAAAACTTGTATTGAAGAAACTTGTATTAAGGAAATTAAAACATTACAATAAAAACTAAATTACTCTAAGACCTACTACCTACTAAATCCTACTTACTCTAAAAACTAACCATCCTTCTAAATGAGGTGGTGATCTTTATTTATAGGCAAAGAGCTTTGAAGGTTTGACAATGTTGCAATACAAGCCCTTGGACCTTTAGAATTCATGATATTTGCACTAAAACTACGTTACAAACTACTAAACGTTCTAAACATTAAACGTAACACTAATGTAACTTGAGGACTCGTGTTGACGTTTCTTCCAAAGGTCTTCAAAAGATTAAAAGCGACAACTTGCTCAAATGTGGAGGACTTTAGGACTTTTCCTGAAAATCTCTTTGAGCTTCGGTTAAGAGTCTCATGTATTTTTCTTCGAGCCTTTAAGGAATAAATTCGTCGCTTCAGGCTTTTCTTGCTTAGATTTCTTCTTTGACTTGGCTTTTAAACACTTTTCCACATCTCGTGCTCGTTTTGAGGCTTTTTGGTTGATTTTTGTGTTGTTTTTGCAATATCCTTTCCTGCACAGTCACAAACTCAAAAACACGATATCTTTGGCGTTTAACGTTAGTTTTTGGTCTTTTAGAGTCTGAAAATGGTGAATTAAAGGTGTGTGAATAAGCACATACCACCACCACTATTTGAAAGTGATGGATTTCTCTATTGGAAAAATCGATTTGAAACTTATGTGAAATCAGAGGATCTAGATCTTTGGCATGTTATTACTAATGGTGATTTTCTTCCTGTAGGACACTCATATTAATAACATGTATGGTTTTATGTTTGTATGGATCGAATTAAAGAAAGAAGAAGAAGAATAGTAGAGGATTAGGAGAAGAGTTTTAGAGAGAGAAAGAGAGAGAGAGTGGAACCTTAGAGAGAGAAAGAAACCAAAAAAAGAAAAATAGATTATGAGAGGTTTACCCTCTCCAAGGATGGAGAGGGTATTTATATGTACATGAGTTTTTGCCACTTGGGTTGTGGATCAGGCATACAGTGGGTAAAGACCCGTCCTTCTTCCACGAATACTAACTACTTCTAATCTACGTTTTACTAACTATTATAAATACTACGAGCTAAACAACGCTTAATCGTATTTGGGGTGACTGAATCTTTCTTATACAAAAATCGTATTCCTAACAATCTCCCCCTAAGGGAGGTCACCCCGAAATTAAATCTTGAATTCTTGCATTGAGATCTTTGTAGATACTTTTGTAGTTCGTAGTTGTTGATTCTTCATTAATAAACGACTCAAGATGACTTCCTTGATGTATAGGATGATCTTTGACTTTGCTCTTTTGCTCATCATTAAAATATTTAGCTTCAAGTCATCTTTGAGTGGTTGTGTCTCTTTGTGATGTTGTGATAGTCTTTGTGTTGACATGCTTACACTTTTCTGGATCATGATCTTCTGCATCAGAGTTATGTAAGCATAGTTGAAGCCCATACCTTGATCATGATATCTTTAGATTTGATGTTGAAGTGGAAGCATGCTTCTTTGTTGAGTAGATCTTATCAGCAATCGACATCAATCGTCTGCTTCTTTGTCTCTGGTGTGAGTACGCCTTTCCAACATGCCCATACATCTTTGTTGAGTAGATCTTCACGGTTGAACAGTTCTGACGACTCCTTTTAGATGTAGGTATGAGCATGTGGAACTAGAGTGATGGTGGTGAACATGGTAAGTTTGGTATGTTGAGCTGCATAAAACTTGGTTAGTAATAAACATACCGGCACTTACAAGTTCGGACTTCGAGATCATCAACAGCATAGTGTGAAGACTTTCTCTAATCCTTACTAAGGCCGTTCCTAATCAGATGCCCCCGAAAGGGCTTTCACTGACATACCGAAGCACACCAATGATTAGGTGAGTCGCTGGAGATCACCCCATGACTGTAGACCATCTGGAACACCACCACGAACACTAAGCGTAATCCACAAGAGATTACCGAAGTGACCTGCTGTCAGGGCTGTTTGATGTTGACCGTGGCATGAGTTTCCACTCAATCATTGGGAAATACTTATGTATATTCCCTCATAAGTGTTCTTGGCAGATTTCTAAGATCTGCGTAGGACTCAAAATATTACAACTGGTGTCCTTAATGTTGAACCACCAGTGTAGAAGTATCAAGTGTTCCTATGAGATCTTTTGATGTATCTCTTGGCTTTAGACTCAATAAGTGCACATTGGTTATCCTATGCGGAGACTAGGGAGGGGTCTCTTGTTTCAATATCAACTAGCTCTAAGAGACAAGTCGATAGATTACACCGGTTCCCCGTGAGAATTAAACAAGCTCTTTTAAGAGAACTTGAGTGGCTAGAAGGTTTAGTGCAGTGCGTCACTGGGACCATGACGTCTTATCTTCAGTACCGATGTTATCTTAGTAACAATCAGTAGCATATGAATTGAACCCGGTGTCTGCCCTAAGGTTGAATCATTGGAGGGCTATTTCTTTTCACCCTTTCTCATTTCATTTCTTTTTAATTCTTCAACCCCTTCAGTGCTTACCGAGACTTCATTACTAGAACCTTGTTGGGTTTGTTCCAGTCCTAGCTCATTCTCAGTCGGCACTCTTCCCTTTCTCACTTTTCTCCTTTTTTGCAATCATTCCTAAGGACTTCTAATCTATCTATTGGATTGTCCCTGGGAAGATCCTTCCGGTTCTGGTGGATCATGGGAACATATACCTAACCTTACCATCCTTATAACTCCATGCATTAAATTAAAGTGGTCGGTCTTTTTGGTACCTTTCCACAATCGCCATATAACCAAATCATTGAAAATTCTGTCAAAGTGTTTATGATTAAGAAACACATTTTGTTAACACTTTGAGAGTTTTATCATTTTTCAAATGCTCCCCTTTAACATGTGCTCATAGGTTAAAGATAGAAATTTGCACATGTCGGGGTGAGTTGCACTTATTTGAATTGATCTGCTCTCAATAGACATATACCCTAGGGACACGTTTACGTTGCTTAGTTAAAGGGATCCATTATCAGCTTTTAGGTGATAACTAGCCCTAATAACTAACTTGAAGTTGTTAACATTCCTTAAAAAGGAAGTTAGACCTGTCAAAGTATACATCTAAGAAGAGTTTCTCGAAACGGTACTTTCTACTTAGACTAGTCCTCTTCGAGACACATTCACATCACTGGTTAGACCAGCTTGAAATTATTACCCGGCCAGGATTAGTCTTTTCGATTCACGATGTTTTATGTTTCGTCAATTCATGAGTCAAATCTGAGTCATAATCGATTCACGGTTTCTACTTATTATTGTAAAAACACATGAAAGACTCTTAGCCACTTGCTCCCCCTCAATATGTGTTTTGTTTATAATCCAAAATCTTTAAAATTTTAGCACATACGGGAGCGTTCTTTTGAGTCCACAAACATCTTTTTAAGTCCAAAAACATCACATTTAAATCAGATTTCATATTTAAATCACATTCTCTCCCCCGATCATAAAATTTCAAATCTTTTGAGATTTTGTGATCCCAATTGATTTAAATGTTTTTAGAGAAAACTTTGGAGAAATGTGATAAATGTTTAAATGTTTATTGATTTTGAGACACTTTTTGAATTTCACTGCTGCTGGTGCACAAAGTTTTTAAAGGTGCAGAAATTTTGAGCAAATACGCTCCCCCTCAATTAATGACCCATTTTTAATTTTAACGTTTAATAGTCATTAAATTTAGCGGCAAGGTATATGAGAAAATTTAAGTCCTATAGCCACCTTGTAAACCACAAAATCTCTTTTGAAGAATTTTAGAAGAAAGAGATTTTGGGATGAAAGAAGACTTCTCTTCTTTTACTGGAAAGGTTGCACTGAGGCGTACAACCTTTCGGAGGATCCGCACACAGTGAAAAGTAATCCATGCCTGGATGAAATTCATCCGTTGTTAGGAACAATCTTCTTAATGGTGTCAAAATTGGTGACGCATTTTCCTCATTTTTGAAAATCGGGTTGCTATCAGAAGTAATAGCAAACCATAATTTTACGAACGGGTTACAGTCTGAAAGAACTGCAAGCCATATAGGCATGTTTTGAAAAACTTTTTGAACTTCTGTTCGAACTACGTTTAAAGACCCGTGTCATTATTGAATGACATTTCTAGGACCGTAAATGTTATCGGTGCTAGAAGACATGCCTTAAAACAAAACTATTTTTGGTATTCTCTATTTTTCTGATTTTTATGGTTTTTATAGGTTATATATTTTTGTATTTTTCTTTTCTGGGTTTTATATTATATATAAGGATATTTGAAGCGAATCCATTACTCCTCATTCTCTTCCTGAAGAATTTTGAGTGATACTGGCATGAGATTTTCCAAACCAAGTTGCTGGAGAATAAATCGAAACCGTTCTCCAGGAAGTGCCTTAGTGAAGAAATCTGCCAGCTGAAACTCTGTTCTTGCGAAGTGAATTTCCACCACACCACTGGAGAATCCATTTGCCAAGAGAACCATTGACAGTGCATCGAACCATGCCCAAGGCTCCTGCTTTAGGCCATAACGGGTTCATTTGATAGACCGTCCAGTTCTGACTTGCAGCATTGGTGAGAAACATTCTGATAACTTTGATAGAAACACTCTGAGTGAACGATTCCTCAAAATCAATGCCTTTCTTTTGATGATAACCCTTAGCAGCAACCCTTGCCTTGTGTTCAGAACGTCATCATGCTCATCAGATTGCACAGTCTGGAGATGGTGCCAATTCCCATACTAAAGTTTATAGGATTCATATCTTTCTTCTTGTATCTCATTAAACCAACNGAAACACTCTGAGTGAACGATTCCTCAAAATCAATGCCTTTCTTTTGATGATAACCCTTAGCAGCAACCCTTGCCTTGTGTTCAGAACGTCATCATGCTCATCAGATTGCACAGTCTGGAGATGGTGCCAATTCCCATACTAAAGTTTATAGGATTCATATCTTTCTTCTTGTATCTCATTAAACCAACATTCGTCTGATATGACAATCTTAAACTCTTTAGGCTCGACTTTGGATAGTATGGAATTATAGAAGCACCACAAGGCATGTGTGTTCAGATCACTTTGTGTGGGCACCGGTTGAGAAGGATTCCCATTATAGTGAAGATCATGTGGTTGTGGGTAGGAAACTGATGTGCTTGTGTTAAGATCTCCTGAAGAAGAAGCCTTAGATGAAGATTCAGGAGTAACTGTGTTTTAGAACGGAGCAACACCAGGTGGAACAGATAGATTTACTTCAAAAGAATCGTCGTCTTCAGTGCCTTGATGTACGGAAGGAGATTGAAAGTATGATGATGTTGATGAACCATTATGAGTCGTTTGGAACATGAGCTGCGATGGCTGGTGGTACCGGTGTATCACCAATTGGCGGCTCAAAGTATTCATCAACCATTTGATTAGCCAAGATCTCCAAATCCTTATCGGTAGTTGGTACATAAGGTACATGCAGGAGTGGGATACTGTACAATATCTGAACTGGTTGGTTCAGAAGACAAACGTTTAGACGCGGATCCTACACTGATGTGTGCAGAAGCCATTGGATCAGTCAGCTCATAGAATGTAAGGTGAACGGTTTCCAATATTTGTTGGGTTCGTCTATTGTAGATTCAGTATCCCTAAGATCTGAAGCGTATCCAACGAGGAATTCAAAAACTGCTTTAGCTTTTAACCTTTCCAGATCTTGACTGTCAAAATGGAAATACCCGAATCTAACCATCTTGATAAACTTATTCACGAAATTCTTGAGCCCTGAGTGGTTTTTGATGACCAAAGCTTTTGAGGCTCCTGAATGATAGTGTGAGGGCGTAGTTGCCATGATATAATCTTAAACGGGATTTTACAACTTTTGTAACTTAAACCGAGATCTCGATTCTCTCCCGGGATTTTACTAAAGTCAACAAAAGAAATCAAAAGATGTAATATGCGAGTTAGACTTAGAGTGAGATCTTGGATAAGTCACAAGGATTAGCTCACAACGTCAAATTACAATTAGACTAATTGAAATGACTTAAGTTACAAAAATTCACCAAGCGCAAGTAGTTAACAAATCACTAGAATCTCACAGCTGAGTTAATCACTTGGCACCACCAAATCGTCGAATTTTAGCCTCCTCATTATGAAGCTTTGGTAGCTCTGCAACGTATCATCTTACGCTTGAATAGTTCTTCTCATCTTTCTTCCAGCTAAAGGCTGAAGTAATGCGTACCACAAGTATCCAGAGACCACTTCCCCCAAGTAGTTGAAATGATGCAATCAGTCTCATTATATGAAGCTCAAAAACCCGAAGCACACTTGTACTTCTTTTATCATCAGAAACTGTTTCTTACATCTCTTCCCCCACGTAGTTGGAATAATACACCAAAATAACGAGTTAAAACACTGATTGTCTCTGCGGTTATGACATTTGTCTTCCCGGCATAACGTCAATTATGACGCAGTATTAAGTTCATCACGTGTACTCATTGTGCGTTCCGATGTATGTCTCCTTCCTCTTTGCTAGTTTTGATACTTCAGAATCAGCCACACATTATGTGCACATACAACTTGAAGTTTTGTGAGAAGAACAACATTTGCTTAGATGTATCCTGTGAGAATCAACTGCTACAGAAACACTCTCTGACTATTATTATCAACCCGTATATTCAGTCGGCTATTGCTATGACCACATTATGAAGTAAACCCGATATTCCAACTTGAAAATGAAGTAGAATTCCCCGTTCTTGTGACTTAAACTTGCACCAATGTATGACAAAGAGCGGTGTAGAGACTTCATGCAACATCGAATCCCTAAGTACTTTATACTCTTCAACCAACCAACCATCAAGTATAAGACGTACATCACCTCTTGATTATCGACAACTCCGTGTAAGTTGTGACACTGAATGTGACAGTTATTTTATGGAAATAGAAAAGAAGAATTTACCAAAATAACTAGATATCCAAGTCTTCGTCAAAGTAGAGATTAAAAGCTCGAACAGGGATCATCAAGATACTAAGTACACTCACCCGTGAAATTTCACTTCAATCTCAAATAAATAATACCAAATAAACTCTGTGATCACTTGACATTCCATTTCCAAATTCTTAACCGACATTTTCCTTTATATTTTTGTGGTTGATTTACAGAGTGCACATTAGAAGGAACAACAATCCATGAAGAAGGGGATTCTTCAAAGTCCGGTTTTGGGAAAGGAATACCAGAAGACGGATCATTATCCATGTGCAGCTTCATTAACATGATAGTCACCATCAACACCTTGAAGAATAACTGGAGATTGGGTTTCGTGAGTAGTCTGAGAAATACTTCAAACTAGTGCATCTTGCTCAATGGAGATGGAAGAAGATGAACCAAGAGCCAACAAAAACCGAAGAAGGAGCTTCAGAAACTAGACGTTCAACATTCGTTGAAGCTTGGAAGCATTCATCAAACATAAATCCCAGTCATTCTTAGTAAATGNTCTGAGAAATACTTCAAACTAGTGCATCTTGCTCAATGGAGATGGAAGAAGATGAACCAAGAGCCAACAAAAACCGAAGAAGGAGCTTCAGAAACTAGACGTTCAACATTCGTTGAAGCTTGGAAGCATTCATCAAACATAAATCCCAGTCATTCTTAGTAAATGGAGCATTAGGTGTCTGAGGAGAGTCGAATGACCATTCTTCAAACATCAATCATCAAGTAGTAAGTGAATAAAAATACACTCAATCATGTAGTTTATTCACACGAAGTTTGCCATTTTTGATTGAATACACATAAAAATCAAAAATTGCACAACATAAGTGGATAAGCATACACTCAAAAATTTCATACGAAGTTTGCCATTTTTGATTGAGTAGCAAGTGAATGAAAAATACTATCAATCAAGTATTTCATTCACCCAAGTAGCAAGTGAATGAAAAATACTATCAATCATGTATTTCATTCACCCTTCTCCCCCTCAAAAATTGCAAACGAGGTTGTAATTATTGATTGACCAAGTGTATAAGAAGTCGATCAAAGATAGGTAGATCTACTTGATGAATGAACGAACATGGAGAAAGCATGAAGCATGTTGTCAAAGATGATCAAATCCAAGAAGATTTCTCTTCTTCCGAAGATAAGGCGCACTGAATCGTACACCTTTCTTTTCATTGATGAACGGGGCCTGAAGTATTGTCAGCAGACACCATAGTGATGAAATTGAGAACCGAGGCTTAAACTGCGGTGTTCAAACGTCATAGTCATTGAAGAACGAGGCATGAACTGATGTATTCAAACGTCTTAGTCAATGAAGTACAAGGCCTGAACTGATGTATTCAGACGTCATAGTCAATGAAGTACGAGGCCTGAACTGATGTATTCAGACGTCATAGTCAATGAAGTATGAGGCTTGAACTGATGTATTCAGACGTCATAGCCAATGAAGTACGAGGCCTGCACTGATGTATTCAGACGTCATAGTGCACATACATCAACATTGACATTCCAGAACTCCTAAAGCCGAAGGTATGATTGCTTTAGGCCTCCAGACTTTGAATCTTCTCATGTAGTGAACGATTGATGTACCTGCAACTGGGTAAGGACTACCTGCACTAAGATCACAAGCTTGATTGCATATATATGGGTTAGTGACAACAGTATCCAAACCCTTGGGGGTTTCACGGTCAACCATGGTTTTGCCATCAGTGAACACCTTTCCAGTAGGTATCCACTTAAGTCCAATATTCTTAAAAAATCTACCAGTTGGAATCCACGTATGGCAAGGTCTAGGATTACTAAGCTTTTTATGCATAGTGGAAGACTTATCGATATTCCTAGCCTCCAAAGATTTAGGAGTTGGTATCCACCTAAGAGAAGTTTTCGGTTTATTTTGCTTCATATGCATTGTAGGTGACTTATAATAAACCCAAGACTTGGCAGGTTGAACTTTAGCATTGTTCCTCAACACACTAGGAGGCATCCTATAAGGTTGAGAACCTAAGGTACCATCCTTTTGAAGTAGAGCCCTTTTCCTAGCTTTTTCTAGATCATAGTCCTTTTGAACCTTAATCCTTGGTTTCGTCACTGTTTTGGAACTATACCTAGAGGAGCTGGGAGCAGTAGTAACTACATGTTGAGGTTTTGCAGAGCTAGAATCATCAGACTTAGGCAAGTAATGTGGAGTGACTGGTTTTATCAAAACTTGTTCCGNAGGTACCATCCTTTTGAAGTAGAGCCCTTTTCCTAGCTTTTTCTAGATCATAGTCCTTTTGAACCTTAATCCTTGGTTTCGTCACTGTTTTGGAACTATACCTAGAGGAGCTGGGAGCAGTAGTAACTACATGTTGAGGTTTTGCAGAGCTAGAATCATCAGACTTAGGCAAGTAATGTGGAGTGACTGGTTTTATCAAAACTTGTTCCGCATCAACTTGGGAGGCAAACCGTGTTTTTGAAAGTTTTGGGCGTTAAGATCTAAACGCAGTCGGTTGTCTAACAACCGATTGGTTTCTGTTTGATGGCAACACAGGTTTCCCCAAGATTGATGGTTTTGCAAACTTAGTGTTCACACTATTTCCTGTTGCTTTTCTTAGCTCGTTTTTTAATGCTATAATTGTGAAACCCTTATTCATAAGTTGAGCTTTGAATTCATCATTTTTGCCAATCAAAGAGGTTGTTTGCTCACTATTCTTAGTTTTCAATTCTTTGATTGAATCACTCAGTTCTTTGCAATGAATTTTCAAAGACTCATTTTCATCAAGTAATTTAACCACTTTTTGTTCAAATTCAATAGCATCACAATCATGTTTAGCGCTAACTTCACTACACATATCACACATCTCAGTAAGATGTTTTTTCAGGTTATTGATTGTCAAGTTCTTGGTTTCTAGCTGATCTTTCAAATCATTAATCATAAAGTATTCACAGAAATCAGGAAGTTTCGGATTTTTAAATGGTTGATTAGTTTGAAAACTTTCTTCCTTTTGTTGCATTGCGATATCAATTGAAATACAATGTTTTTCAAGTTGCAAAAATCTCTTTGAAAGTTCATTAAGAGTTTCTTTTTCAACCATATCATTTGATTTAAAAGCATCAGCCGTCAACACAGAACTTAACAAATCATTACGTTCAGCATCTTGATCACTTTCTCCCCCTTTATGACTCATATTTGTTGAGTTCGACATGGTATTGCTATCAGTCTTTTCCAACAAATTTGTGTCATAAGTGAGTTTGATTTGATCATATGCTCCCGTTCATTAGAGAGCACATTATGTTGAACAGTTAAGGGTACCTCAGCACATGACATTTGTTCATTGACCGGTCTAAAATCAGCATCCATGCCATGGGTGACTAGAGTCACTGAACTGCTGGTAGTGTCAAGCTTATCAGTCTCTGATCCTTTACGCATCGTGACACCTAACCCAACATCCAAAGCTTTACCCAAAACATCGATACCATCACATGATTGTACCATAGATCCCTTCACTTTGTCGTCGTCCAAACGTCTGTGTTGTGCTCTTTCCTCAATGAACGCCTTAACATCACCCATAAGTTGGATAAGTGTATCTTTGAACGTGTCAACCTCAATTCCCGTGTGATCAGCAAAGCACCTTTTAGTCATCTCACTGTAATGGTCATACTCCAGAGTGAATTTTGAATCAAAGAATACTTGGAGTTGTTTGTCAATCACACAAAGAGCAGCCATGGATACAATTTTTGAAGATTCTTCTTGGTCAAGTTGTTGTGGTAATTGATCTAAGTTAAGAATCATTGTGTCTGTGAATGTCTGAACATCTTGACCAAAGAGTATTTCAAATGCATGTTTGAATCCCTTCTTGAATCCATTTCCCTCTAAAAGTACCGAGAGGTGTGAATGAAGTTGTCAGAAGCATTCTATGGAGTTTTTCTCTGTGTTATTGAACAATTTATGTGGCTGAAGAAGCTCTTTCTCTTGAGAATTCGAGCATGACGATTCCATCTCAGTATAATCTGACTCGAAAACGGTTGTTTGATCATCGTCCATGTCGTACAACTTGAGTATCTCCGAGATGACAGAATTTGACTTGGTAGACATGATTGTGAATGTGCACGGGATTTTACAATTCTATGATTTAAACCGAGAAATAAATTCTTTCGCGGGATTTTACAAAATCAAGAAGAAACCGTGAAATGATGCTGAGTACTTTAGTAATTGAGTGTGAGATGATAAACTTTGCAAGGTACAGATAGTAATCTAAGTTAAGTCACAACGAGTCAAATCACACCAAGTCAAATTACAATTAGTCAAATTGCAGGAATCAACTTGCAACGTCAGATTGTAATTGCACAAGTTGCAACAACTCAAATCGCAACAAATCTCAAATCACGAAACTATTCAACTCGCAACGTATTGTAAACTCACAACTACTTGATCACCTAGCAGTGTGTTATTAACCAGCAGTGTGATTTGGTTCGGTTGATGCAATTTGCTATGGTGGAATTAGGGTCTGAAAACTTAAAACCTCAATAACTTCACTCCGGAGGTGATTTGGGCTTCGAAAAATCCGTTTCACAACTTCTTGGTGAAACCTCACAATATTGAACTCGTTCCGATCGTTTTAACAGGTATTTCGCTGAAAACGGAGTTACGGTTCAAAAGTTATGGCCGTTTGAAGTTTTGACGTAAAAAGTCAACTTTGGTCAAACTGCAGCTTTGGAGATTAACTTAATCGCTGAAACTTAATCGCTGACTCCAAACTTAATCACCACAAAAAGGTAATCGCCAGCAAAAGGTAATCGCCACACAAGGTAATCGCCACAAAAGTTAATCGCCACAAAAGATAATCCCCACAAAGGTAATCACCACACAAGGTAATCGCCACAAAGGTAATCACCACACAAGGCAATCGCCAGAAAAGATAATCATCACAAAAGTTAATCGCCACACAAGGTAATCTCCACAGACTTAATCTCCACCAGACTTAATCTCCACCAGACTTAATCGCTACCAGACTTAATCTCCACCAGACTTAATCTCCACCAGACTTAATCGCCACTAGACTTAATCGCCACCAGACTTAATCTCCACCAGACTTAATCTCTACCAGACTTAATCGCCACTAATAAGACAAAAGTGTCACCTTTTTCGTCTTTTACCCGATTTTGAGTTAATCTCCACCAAGAAACAAGTTAATCTCCACCAAGAACATCTAATAAAAACCCACAAATCTCAATCCAAAAACCACAAATCCGATGAAATGAATAAACCAAGGACCAAACTAGTCTACTCTAACACTCAATAACATGAAAGTACAACCATAACACAAATCTTGCCACCAAATAAGATCAAACCATGGTATTTGAGCAAATACCATTCGAACCATTCATAAACCCAAAACCATATACAAAACCGACAATACCAAGTCCTAAGATGAAACCTTGGCTCTTGATACCAATTGTAGGATACTCATATTAATAACATGTATGGTTTTATGTTTGTATGGATCGAATTAAAGAAAGAAATAAAAAAAATAGTAGAGGATTAGGAGAAGAGTTTTAGAGAGAGAAAGAGAGAGAGAATGGAACCTTAGAGAGAGAAAGAAACCAAAAAAGAAAAATAGATTATGAGAGGTTCACCCTCTCCAAGGATGGAGAGGGTATTTATATGTACATGAGTTTTTGCCACTTGGGCTGTGGATCAGGCATACAGTGGGTAAAGACCCGTCCTTCTTCCACGAATACTAACTACTTCTAATCTACGTTTTACTAACTATTATAAATACTATGAGCTAAACAACGATTAATCGTATTTGGGGCGACCGAATCTTTCTTATAAAAAAATCGTATTCCTAACACTTCCTTTACAATATAATCCCGAAACTAAAAAGGATGAACTTGTATATTTTGAAAAACAAAACGATGATTTGAAAAAGAAACTTGCTAAAAATAATGGGGCTAAAATGGTGATTTACAATGCGTTACCACGCAAAGAATATGAAAGAAGTTTTATGTGTAATACCGCAAAAGAAATTTGGAATTCATTACTAATCACTCACCAAGGTAATAGTCAAGTCAAAGATAATAAAATAGATCTTCTTGTACAACAATATGAACAATTTACGATTACGGAAGAGGAATCGATAGATAATGCTTTTGCTAGATTTAACACAATCATCACAAGTCTAAAAGCACTTGATGAGAATTTTTCTAGCAAGAATTTTGTAAGGAAATTTCTTAGGGCTCTCCATCCAAAATGGCGTGCTAAAGTGATAGCTGTTGAAGAATCAAAGAACTTATCAACTCTACAACTTGATGAACTAATTGGAAATTTGAAAGTGTATGAAGTAATAATAAAGAAAGATTCCGAAATGGTTAAAGGAAAAAGGGAGCAAAGTAAATCAATTGCACTAAAAGCAAAGAAGGATTCTAATGACAAAGAATACTCAACATCCGAAGCGATGGCGAAGAGTATGCTATGGCGGTGAGAGATTTCAAGAAATTCTTTAAAAGACGAGGAAGATACGTTAGACAACCATATGATGAAAGAAAGACACCACAAAGAAACAAGGACGATAAGAATGGCAAAAGTGAAAGGAAGTGCTTCAAATGTGGAGATCCAAACCATCTTATTGGAGAATGTCCGAAATTGTCAAGAAGTCAAAATCACAAGGCGTTTGTAGGAGGAGCATGGAGCGATAGTGACAATGATGAAAAAGAGACAACAAGAGAAGAAAAGTGTCTCATGGTAAAGGCATCATATGAGGTATGTTCCGAAACCAAATACTATAGTGATGAGAATTTATCTTTAGATGAAAAAGACTTAGATAGCGAATATAGTATATTATGCAAAGTAGGACAAAAAGTCATGGCTAAAAATAAACTACTAAAACAAACTAACAACAAATTAAAAGATGAAATAATTGAATTAAAAATGAAGATACATAACTTAGAAAAAGGTAAAGAAAGTATTATGAAATGTAAAGAATGTATAGTTGTTAAAAATGAGAATGAACAACTTAAAGAAGAAATTAATAAACTATAGAAATTTGAGAATAGTAGTAAATCACTCAAGAAACTAAATAGTATTCAAAGAGTATCCGGAGATAAAACCGGGTTAGGATATAATTCAACCGGAGTGTCAACTAGTGAAACTAAAAAATGTAAAATTTGAAGATGAAACTAGTGAACTAAAACCTAAACCAAAATACATTCTTTTGAAAGATAGATTAGTACCCATTGCTAGTGATGAGGAAGTTAAAAGTTTTCATAAATAATCTTTAAAACCCGAGGCCGAACCTTTTAAACCAAAAAAAAGGTCCAAAACTCCACCACCTAGAAAACCAATAAGTTCTCGTCCTAGGTCTAAAACTCCTCAACCTAGAGTAAACAAAAATAGACAAAACTTTCACAACAATCATCAAATGTGGAACTTCAATCCTTGGGGAATGATTCCACCATATATACATCCAAGTCAAATACATAACATGTTCGGATCAAACAACTTTGGTCAAATGAGACAATGGGGACCAACAAGATAAATTCAACATTCTTTGAGTTACTTTGCAATCTACCCGCTTCCACAAAATCATGCAACTGTTTTGAAGACTTTGAAGAAGATTTGATTGAAGACTAAAAGGTACACATCTCTTTTAATTTTCATGTGAAAATTGCATGCTTAGTTTGGTATCTAGTTTATGTATGTTTAGGCTTGTCTTATAGTTTCCTTTAGCTATTATACATATACTCATAACCTAGAAAACTCATTTGTTGATTTTCTAGAACAAGAAATTGTTCGTCTAACGAACTTTTCTTTTCCCCCTCGGCCTTCTTGAACTCTAACGTTCAAATGATACTCATGTAGATGTAGAGAAATGAGTTGAAAAACCTATGGATGAAACAAACTCCCGTCATCTCTTGCGTTCGTCTCCTTCTCATATTCTCGTCTTATAAACCCATATTATTTATATACACATA
>LBNU01030755.1:0-20887 GCA_014162995.1 Artemisia annua | reverse complement strand
ATATTATATATATATATATATATATATATATATATATATATACTGCTTGTCTTCTCAATATTTTTCTTGCAAGAATTCCATATCTCTATTTTTCTTATGACCTCAAAACGAGGGGGAGTATACGTCAAGGGGGAGCTCCAAGCTCATCGAGACAACCTTTTTGATGTTAACAAAAAGGGGGAGAAGTGATATAAACTCCCACTAAAAACTTGTATGTATATTAATTTTTAGTTTAATGAAGTTAGATTTTGTTATCATCAAAAAGGGGGAGATTGTTACAGATGGCGGCCCCCTTAATTATAAGGGGCGGCCCCCTTAAATTTAAGGGGGCCGGCCTCCATTTAAGGGGGCCGGCACGCTCCTGTTGTCAGAATCTTTAGCCTATTACTACCTCAAACCTGGTATTTTTCCTCATCTTTTGCACGAATATTTTCAGTTCCAATCCTTTCCAAACATCTTTCTAAACCCTTTGATCATAAGATTATTAATCTTTCTTTCAAGTGATTCAATCCCTCCTCATTCTTCCTCATCCAAAGTGCAAAAGAAGAATACTCCTTCAACATCAAGTTTAAGAAGTATTGTAGATTAGTATTGTACATTGTATAAATCATTTGTGAAGTTGTGTTGTGCTTGTAATAAGTAGATCTAGGTGCAGTAGAAGTTGTGTAGAGAAGAAGAAGTAGTGAAGTTGTGAAGTGGTGTGAAGTAGTGAAGAAGTTGTGGTGTGTACAAGTAGTGTAGAAGTTGTGAAGTGTTGTGAGATTGGTTCTAGCTAGGATTAGAACCCGACATCTAGCTTTGTGTCGTTAAATTGGTGTAAGCGAAATTTGTGTAAGGTTTCTTCGCCACAAGGGAGTTTGTTGACATAGTGAAGAAAACTCTCGAGTAGGTGACTCGGGGAGTGGAGAAGGAACTAGGAAGGTGACCTTGTAGCCGAACCACTATAAATCCTTGTGTTGTGGTTTGATCTTTCTAACTCTATCTTTTCACTACTTATGTACTTGTATTACATTTGCTTACTTAGTTAGTAACTCAATAATTGTTCATATAGTGCAAGTATTGAATTCACATAAACTAGAATCGAAGTTTTTAAAACAAACTTGTTTTTATAAATTTTAAAACGGACGTAAAACTATTCAACCCTCCCTTCTAGTTTTCCACAAGTTCAAAGGAGTTTTCCAAGTTCCCATGGATAAGGTATGAAGGAACGATAGGGACTATTCTCTTCTCGATAGTTGTAGGTTGAATCAAGACACCAATCTTCAGTATAGGTGCATTGCCCACGATTAGGAATACCAAGGATTTGAGCAAATTGCTCAAGAGTGAGAACAAATTTGAAGTTTCTAATCCAAAACCAAAGTGACAATGATTGATCCTCGTTACCTACGAGTTCAACTTGTCAAAAGAATTCTAAAAAAAACCAAGGACAAATTTTCTCATTAATATGAAGCAAACAATCGAATCCTATGGCACGAAAGGTGGTATTAATGTCTCTATGATAGGCTAAGGAGGGATCAACAACTCGTCCTTCATGAAAGCGACGAGTCTCAACAACTCGTCCTTCTAGGAGCATAAGTGTCGGTGCGAAGATGATCACAGTCATATATGTGTGACATTATGTCCCTATAAAAGAAATCACAAAGTTATAGTTTATAGTTCTTTGAACTTCATTTATGTTTATAGTGTGTTTTAATCTTCATTTAGAACAAAAGTTTTTGACATGTAATAAACAATGTAAAATTGAATTTGATGTAACAAAGAAGTGTTAATGATTTTCTCCTATTTTGAAGATTGTTATATTTTGAATGAAATCATTTTTCTTGATTAATATAATAATCAACTAATTGTTTGAATTATACTTAATTTCATAATAGACTTGAGATCCCTAATTTCAAGATAACAATAAAACCTAATTATGTAATATAAATAGATAATTAGATGAGTTTGACTTACAATTAATGTTTGATATGTTGGGGTGTTGAGTGATTTAGAACTTGAAATTTTGAACTTAGTTCTTAAGGTAGTAAGTGATGATCAACCCTTATTTTTCAGAAACTTAGCTGCCATACTATGTGTGTGATTTTGATAACAGTGAAGTGAGAGGACGTATTTATAGAAAAAACATTGTCAGACGGTCCTTTATTAATAGGGGACCGTGAGATGTTTATGGGACCGTCGACAGAGAGTGATGTGGTTTTGACGATTTTTGTTGTTTCAGTTATTGTGACATGTCTTTGGTTCCAAATGGTATTAAAATATAACTTAGTGTATTTTAAGATACGGAATAGACTCAATATGCACGAGTAGGCTAAGGAATGGGTATGAAGTGGAATCGAGACAGAAGAAAAGGAAAAGACTCTATACGCTTGAATAAGGAGTGGATTTTGAGTCGAAACAGAAGAATAGGAAGGAAGCAAAACGTTCAATGGGATTCAAGGACGAGAGTTGCATCGGAGAGGCTAGAAGTCAATTGTAACAATTCGCATTTTCAGGTTAATTTCTATTCCCGAAAATTTTACTATTCATTTTTACTATTCATGGTACTATTCACTTTACTATTCATTGTCACTATTCATCCCTGAAATTTTTATTTCACATTCTCGTAATTTAACCTATTTTAATGATAATCCGAGATTGTGACACTCGTCGGATCATTTCTGCAAAAATCACGAAACCATGTCCTAGAATTACTTTAGACTTTAAACATCATTTAGGCATCCCGATATGTCCCCACAACTTCACAAACAAGAGAAATATAAGTTTTTAACCTTCCGTGACATTCTCAAGAATTTTGGAATTTTCCATTTTCCGATTTTGCGTTTTATGCAATTTACGCGTTTTAAACCTACGTTTCCAGCGTTAACAACATTTTTGCGACCCGTTAAACTTATCGCTCATTTTTATAAGACAATAATGAGTATATTGATAATTTTAATCATTTCTACAAGTTTCATATTTTTACGATACTCAGTTTTACATTTCATAATTTTAATCATTTCTAAAGTTAGCGATTAACAGGACCAAAACTGACTCCGTAAACTAGATAATACCAAGTTTAATCCACCGAGTCACCCCTCCTCATCCTAACCAACTCTAGGAAGAGTCTTGGGGATTCTTCATCTCTTTCTTTCACTAGATCATTACACCTTGCAACTTAGGCTCCAAGTTTAGCCTAATCTTACGACACCTTGCGAAGCTTTGCATACAAGCTTGGTCTAGTCAAATATTTTGCACCTCCTTTGACTAACCAAGGCTATAAAACCTCCCATCCCTCCCTCTTGGTCGTTCACCACCATAAACAACACATACTCTCTTCATTTGATCTTATACTTCAAGTATTATCTCAAGAATTCAAGCTACAAGTAAACTACATCCAAATCCTTGCAATCTTTGGTGATTCTTCTTGAATTTAAATCCATTCAAGTCACCTAAGATCTCAACACAAAGTCCTTCAAGAATACAAGAGTGTAGAAGGATTGCCAGAAGTGTGGAGAAATTGCTCAATCAAAGTCCTAATCCTTGTTCTTAAATTCCTTTCTTTAGAAAGCCAAAAGTTGTAAGAAACCCTAACACACTCTCTTGCTCAATATCATTTACATGCTTCTCATACTTCATTTATGCTATATATGGTCTTTATATTGTGTTAATGATGTATAAAAACCATTAAAACAAGTTAAACGAACCATATGTTAGCTATATAGACATAAACAAGAAAACTAGTGACTTATATTGAGAACCATGACCAAAATAGTGTAATCATGATATGATACACTTACCTACTGTTATAGAGGACTTAAAAAGGAAAGCATAAAAATTTGAATCATCAAAAACGAGTACATGAGCCAAAAGATATGGCCAAAAGAAGTTAGCAAACCTAAAAACCCGAAACTGCCTAATAGCATTCTGTTTGAAATCCATATTTTTTTGAGGCCCTTCTAGTCCGTTTCATCAAAAAGTTAAAACACGAAAGTTGTCCGGAACGACGTTTTCGTTCAAGTTAAAAGAAGCTCGAACCCTGAAAACGCATAACGAGTGATATTTTTCTTCAAATTCTTAACAGCCCCTTTTAATACCAAAAGGACCATGTATTGGTTATGGCTAAGTAAAACCAAGAGGTCTAATGACCTTAAAGCCGAGACCACAGCCATGGCTAAGGCCAAGTATGAGTCTCAAGACCATGGTAGCCATGACCAAAGCCACGGCAAGGCCACGGCTAAGACCTTAAAGCTTTCTAAACTGAAATCATTGACTAAAGTTTTAGTCTTAACAAAACAAAACAATTTGGATCTACTCCATCGATAGACCATGAGATTTCACAAGTAATATCATATCCGTACTAGACTTAAGAAACTTATAAAGATAACAATTTTCATTCAAAATAATCTTTCCTAAAGTTTATTCAACTATTCGGACATGTAACTTTCAAAGATATATTTTCTATCAAATACTACAACACTAGGGAACTTCATGTGAGGGGTTTCATTTGGGTAAACGGATCGACGAGTTGCTGGATTTACGAATTAAAGTGTCCTAGCTCCTCGAACGTTTACTACATGACCTCTGAATTATGATGGCCCGAACGGTAGTACGATATAAACTAAACATGCTTCATAAACCGTTTTTATATAACGACATACACAACCTATCAAAGTACTACATTATGAACAATATAGGGACATATATAGGCAAGTTTATGTTTTCTTAGACATTATTCCAATCCTAAGTTGCAACAATTATTCTAGGTTGCTCGTAGAAGTTCTCACGGCATATCCATCATTCTCATTATACATCATCCAACTCACGGTGAGTTCATAGCCCCACTTTTCATTACTTAATTGTTTTACAAACCCTTGGGGGGGAATACATGCTATTTTAACCGAGCACAATGCTTTGAAATTATGTACTATCCGATTGTTTTATTGTCACTAAGTACCATCCTTGCCAATCCAAGACCCCTTATCATGAACTATTTAATCACTATTAGTAGTGAGCGCGAATATTGTGAATAGGCCTATTGGGATTGACGAATCCCATTTGTATTGACCAAGTACGTTCAAACAAATGCACTAATATTTGAGACTTAGGTATGACGGCAAAGTACCTACCGGGGTAACTCCACCGATTGATATTGGTACTCGTTAACGTATTGGTTACATGAGCTCAGTGAATAATAATAACTGTTTTGTTTTCCAATCATGAGTATGAGTCTAATTAACTCACACTACCAACATATTGTGTTCAACCATTTAATGAACTCTATGAATTTCACTCAACCTTTGTGTTGACAGTTTAAGCATGTATTTCAGGTCCATGATGTTAGAGGCTTGCACGGAGAAGCACGGTTATTCAAGAGGGCTATAAATTTTATTATCATTCGAAAACTCATTTAATGTAAATTGTAAACATGGAACCATCTAGGACCTCATTTTGTAATCTCTGATATTTATATAATTCGAATGATAAATCATTTAAAACGACTCAATTAGAGTTCGTTTTCTATCGTTATAACTGTTGTGCCATGAAGTAACACCCAGTTTGAATTCCGCTGCGTATCACGAAATTGGGGGTGTTACATCAATCATGTAAATTTTAAGAAAAGTCATAGACGAGAACTAGAGAGCAAACAAAGATTGAAGTAAGTGTGCATCATCTATAGTGCTTGATTGACGAGAAATACGTTATAAATAATGGTTGTGGTAAGACAATTATTTTTCCAAATAATTTGCTTGAATCCAAAGATGGATAAGCATTTAGACAGAGCGTCTAATGAACACAAAGCATATAGCACACAAGAACATATAGACATTATCTAGCATGCAAGCAAGTAACGATAAATCATATAGTTACGTAAGCATATAGCAAGCATTCATTAAACAACTATGATAGGCGAGAATGTAAGAAGACTTACCTTGGCCTCTAGCTATCCTTAATGACACATATCATAACATGTGTCTTGTAAGTGATGGGAGACATGATGAAACTCACTTGGCGAATCATCCTTAAGTGTAGTTGCACAATCTAGCCACGCATTGTCTTGATCTCTAACCATCTTGACCTTAGGCTATTTAAACACGTACTTAGTCTTCTTTATTTTCATCACTTCAAGACTTGTTGATTAGTACACCAACTTAGTTGTTAATGTGATTCTTGTCGGCAACATCACCTACAACAAAAACATTCAAACTAGTAGTACACGATTCTACTAAAATTAAGTGACTTACTATTTGGCTTGACCATTTCTTTGAAGAAAGTTTAAAATATTTTACCATATATCATTTACCACATTTTATAAAATGGTTTTGTCAAAATTAATTTTTAGCAATGTTTTATAAGCCAATATTTGGACTTTAATGTCTAGCAAAAGTTTCTTATGAAATCTAAATTTTTGAAATCTATTCTCATTGATTAGAAATATCAAGAGAGATGACATGCCAAAGATTATGACTAATTGATTTCAAATAACTTTCAAATTCATTTTTCCAAATGACAAAGTTTTCATTTTCGAAAAATGGTGACTAATTCAAATAGATCCCTTCTAAGTATCTTTCAGACTCCATAGATCGATTCAAGTTTTAAAGTACAATATACTCTATAGATCTTGATAACCTGTCTCTGATACCAATTGTAGAAACTAGAAGGGGGGGGGGTTGAATAGTTTCACCGTTTCGTTTTAATTGTTAAAACGTTTTGCCGTTTTTAGGTCCGGTTTATATTCTTTTGCAAACTTGTTGAATTCTACTTGTTATGTTATATCAATTTAACTAGTAACATGCATAAACAAACAAGTAAACTAAAGAGTAAGGAAAGAACACAACCAAAGAGACGCGGCGATTTATAGTGGTTCGGCACGAAGCTCACTCTTTGTCCTACTCCACTCCCCGAGTACCACACTCGAGAGTTATCAATCACTATATCAACACACTCCCTCAGGCGGAGCAATCCGTACACATGCTTACACAAGGTTTAACGACACTAAGCATAATGTCGAGTTCTAATCGTAGCTATAACCAGTCTACTCCAAGGCCCACGTGGCCACACGAACAAGCACTCTTGTCCATCATGAATCTTCACCCGATCCAAGTCTTCACATATTTAACACACTTGGTTCTTCACCTAAACCAAGCCTTCACACTTTGACACTCTTGGTTCTTCACCCTAACCAAGACTTCACACACTAGACATACTTGGTTCTTCACCCGAACCAAGACTACACACATGACTCACTTGGATCATCACCCGATCCAAGTCTTTACATAATAACTTGACAAGATCCTATCCTACACACTAGGACATCATTCTCCTCACACCAATACATGAACTAATCTAGTTACAACATTTCTTGGATCTACATCACCATCCAAGTTCACACAAATATCCCCTCCTCGACTCACACACAAGTCGGATAACAATGACAATATTTACAGAATCTATCATCGTAACACTTGTTACGTTTGTGTGTGGACACCTATAACATCTCGAGACTTCATTGATGTCGAGAGTTCTTCTATTGCACTTGACGGAAGAGGAAATCACTTATAAACATATACACACATGTTATAGTGATCAAAGACTCAAGGGGAAAATAAAAACAGAAACTTTTGTGTGTGAAAATCCGTTTTTTCTGAAGTGTAACAATTCAGTATTTATAGGCGACATGACTGACTAGGCGGTCCCCTAAATAGGCGAAGGTCCTTTATCACTAAGGGACCGTCGACCCCTTTAAGGGACCGTCCAGACAAAAATGCTCCCTTTTTGTCCTGACGTGGTGAAAACGTATCTGGTGAAGTTTCAACTATTTTGAGGGGAAATCTAGCTGTTACACCTTTAAATTTGAATATATTTTCTTAATAAAACATTTCTTTAAAAACACAAAAATACTTTTGTGAAAATGTTTTGTCAAACTTAAAAATGTAGGTTTATAAGAAAATAAAAGCTTCTTTGATCACCAAACTAATGACGGTATAACATTTGTTCATACCTGAAGTGACGTTGTAGAAGCTACGTGGAAGTAACGAGTTTGCTCGGTTAAAAACTTATTAACCGTAACTTTACGTAACATGTCTTTATATTTTGTGATTATCAAAACACAAGAAGATCGAATAATGCGAATAACGTTTTTGACATTATTTGTATTAACATGTTCCTCGCCTACTTATCTATTGTCTAGAAAGTAGGATAGACATAAGTGATCATTAAGAGTTTACTCGCCTATATTTATGATCCAATGAGACAGATTAGATTACGATACTCATCATATAAAACTAGCAATAAAACAAGTGACAAGCTGCTTAACTATCAGGACAGGCCTTCTTCTGCTTCTATTATCTATCTGTGTACGTGTTGCTATTCGCTGATTCTTGCTCATTAGTTTATTCACTGTTTAATAAAACCAAACTGTGCCAGTCTCTCAAGCTGAACCCGCTTTCGGTAGATTAGACTGTAAAACTAACTTAGGATATTAAAATATTGATTAGGTTAACTAGATAATACGTTCCACTTTTAGTGATTGACACTCTACTTACCATTATATTCATACTGACTGGGTATACTGCTCGTTAGGTGTGTGTGTTATTGATAAGTAGGCTAAATATAAATTTAAAACTTGAGTAGGCATTAATACTGTTAAACCGCAATGACACACGCATCAACATCAAGTTTTTGGCGCCGCTGCCGGGGAGTGAATTGTTATTATCTGTTTATCTAATTAGAATTTTAATTAGATTTTCTCTTTTTATGTTTTTAGATTCTAACCACTAACTTTGTTGTATATTAGATAGATTGCATTCATTGTATAATTTGCATATTTATTGTTTTTTATGTGTTTTTATTTTTCTGTAATTTTTGCTTTTATTTATTTTCTTTTGTTTTTTTCTGCATAACTGCTATCGTTGTATTCTTCTGATACAAACGATACGGCGCATTTGTTTCTCAGATACGGCGTATTGCGTTTTAACTTTTTATAAATACAACGCGTTTAATAATTCGAGTACGGCACATCTATCCCCAAGATACGGCGTATTATATTTTTAATCAGAAATTTTTTCAAAACCCTAACACTATACGACGCATCTGTTTCGACAGATACGACGTATTATATATTTAATTAAAAACAGTTTTCGAATTAATTAATTAGAAGCGACGCATCGATTTTTATCGATACGACGCATTTACTGAATCAAATATGAAAATTATTATTATCCCCATGAGGAAATTCAAGGAAATCTCGATGAGTCACAAAGAGAATTAATGAATGAACTTGATGACTATTTAAATACGGTTAATTATTCTAAATTTGTTGATAAAGGCGAGGAAGAGTTCATTAAGAGAAAGTGTCAACTACTTGGGATAGCTTATAATAACCCGCCTACAATGATCTCTGAAAAATTCGAAGTTATCAAATACTCTTTGGGACCATGTGAAGTGTATGTTGCAATTAAGACCAAGGAATATATTAGATTGAGTCGATCAGAAGAAAGTGTGGCGCAATTATATGGGAACATCTTTTGCATGAAAGACGAAGGGTGGCACGTAACGAGAACAAAATAGGAGCTGAACGTGAGTGTAACTTGAAGACTCTGGAATAGAGAAAAGTGCTGACCGGGAGACAACCCGAATTTATTTTTTCTATTTTCTGTCGAGTTTGTCAGAGATGCAGAAGATGCGACGCATCTCTTTCATAGGATGCGGCATATCAACTGCAATGGTCATATCCGTTTTATTTTTCTGCATTTTTATTTTTAGACACTAAAACATTCTGTCAGTTCATTTAATGCGGCGCATCCCTGGTTAAGGATGTGACGCATTTATTTTCTGATTCGTATTAATTCCAGGCTCGATACGGCGCATCCTCTTCCATAGGATGCGGCGTATCGACTGACCTGATGATTTACCGTTTTATTTTTAGGTTTTATTTTTACTAACTACTAATGAATTACACTAGTAGTAACCTTCTTACCTCAGGTGTGTTAAAGTTTTGGTGGTATAATAGATTCATGTACTTTCTGTGGAGAAATCATTCATGGAGGCTTGAACACTTCTAATCCACAAGAAACTAGATTTTTCTCATAAACGCATAATGGAAGATCAAACCGAGCAAATCTCAGGGGAGTTTTTCTGTTCTAATTCTTTTATTTTCTATTTTTTAACTTTTAATACAAACAACGAGGACGTTTTTTAACTTAAGTGGGGGGATGGCGAATTAGAACGCTTACTTGTCCCAAGCTTTTCAAAATATGCTTAAAATGTGCTTAATACATCAAAATTTAAAATTTTTTAGCATGTTTTTGTTTAAGTCTAAATTACATAGCCGCACAGATAACCTTATTTTTCTGAAAATTAAAAACTTTAGTGTGCCGGTGACTTGTAAACTTTAGAACTTTGCTTGTATACTATTCGAGACCACCGTAATGAGTATTATAGATATAATTGGAGTGACTTGTCTAACTTGGTAAATTTCTAGGATTACACCCAAAAAGCCTATACATGTTATGTGATATTAACTAACTACACTAGTTAGTTAACTTCTGTATAAACCCTTTTGTTACTCTCATTTTTTTAGTAAGATACCCAAAGAAAAACCCTCAGAACCATTCCTTTCGTTTCATACACCTGTGTTAAATGTTTGGTTACACCCTTACACCTTAGCCTACCCTGTAGATTAATGTCCGTGGTTAGTTACTTTATGCAAAGTGTGTTTACTTACATTACCTGTGTTCGCGTGCATAATTCATTATCTTTGGTTAGGTCGGGAAATTGCACAATGCAATTGGAGTGAAAGTACATATTGTATAGTTTTATTTTCCTGTGTTTACGACTTTCACTATTACATCTGAAGTTATGAAAAGTATAGAAATATTATCCGGAAAAATCGTGATAGTAAAGTTGTGAAATTTTACACATCTTAGTATTAAAAAATAAATAAAAATCGAAAAAATAGAAAAGAAAAAGAAAGAAGAAAAAGTTGGAAGTTTGTTTTAACCAACTAATGTGAAGTTTTGTATTAAGTGGAAGATATCTCCACTATTTGTTGTTGTATTATATTTATGGATTGAATGGGAGTTCGCCGTTATGGGAACGCCAACTAAGGTTTATTCTTTGATTAAGATATTATTGAGTTTAGTTCGTGTTTACCTAAAGCGTGAGTTACATGAGTCAAAAGCGTGAGTTATTCAATGATATGAGTCTTATTCATGGGATGGTTGGGAAAGTAATTAACCACACTTAGGACTTAATCTATTTGTTTGTTTATTTTTTTTAGTTAAAACCAATTTATATCCTAAATGTTATCCCTACCCAACCGTATCATTGTATTCGTTGTTAGCTTTCGATGCATCTGGATATGGTGATGGCCAAGTAAGAATATTAAATCTATGAATAAGGTAGTGACCATCCGAGTATTAGATTAATTGACTAACGCGCCAGCGATTTAGTATGTGACTTGGTGACCATCCGTTATGCAAATAACGCGCTAGCGATCCAAGAAGTGAACTAGTGACCATCCGTTAGTTGAAGCGTCGAAGACTCGCGCTAGTGATCTACTAAGTTTATGCAAGAGATGTTTAAACGAAGCTAGGTTTAACCCTTAAGCCTCAAAACCCTTTTTACCGCTTTAGACTTGTTACTCCTTGGCTTTAGTAGGGGAGATGCGTATGCTTGCCAAGCTTATGATAGAATATTCATCACGACTAAGCAACTAAACGATTTAGAATTGTTTTGATATTGAAAAATTCTTATTTTGTTTCTACTTCGTTAAGTGTTTGGTTGTGTGATTATGATAAAACGAGTAAGTGCTTAATGATACAAATAAATCCTAGTACCTTTTAGGATACATTTTCATAATTATTAATCTAGAGTTTACTTGGGGACAAGTAAAGTTGAAGTGGGGGGATATTTGATAACATCAAATAAGTACATATTATTGTCATCATTTATCCTATTTATTTGACTTGTTTTATTATATTATTTATGAGAATTGATACTTAATCGTTTACTTTAGTAATTCTCAGGTNGTGAACTAGTGACCATCCGTTAGTTGAAGCGTCGAAGACTCGCGCTAGTGATCTACTAAGTTTATGCAAGAGATGTTTAAACGAAGCTAGGTTTAACCCTTAAGCCTCAAAACCCTTTTTACCGCTTTAGACTTGTTACTCCTTGGCTTTAGTAGGGGAGATGCGTATGCTTGCCAAGCTTATGATAGAATATTCATCACGACTAAGCAACTAAACGATTTAGAATTGTTTTGATATTGAAAAATTCTTATTTTGTTTCTACTTCGTTAAGTGTTTGGTTGTGTGATTATGATAAAACGAGTAAGTGCTTAATGATACAAATAAATCCTAGTACCTTTTAGGATACATTTTCATAATTATTAATCTAGAGTTTACTTGGGGACAAGTAAAGTTGAAGTGGGGGGATATTTGATAACATCAAATAAGTACATATTATTGTCATCATTTATCCTATTTATTTGACTTGTTTTATTATATTATTTATGAGAATTGATACTTAATCGTTTACTTTAGTAATTCTCAGGTAAAAACAAGCAATTGGTGACACTTGGCGATTTTGGACGAATTATGGAGCAAAACTAGCAACATGTCAAAAGTCTACTGAAATCCAGAAGATGAACAGTATCACTCTCAACAGATACGGCGTGTAGCAACCCACTAACTTCCCTACTAGCTTCCCATAGGTTATCAAAGCCTTAGTAACTTAAAATAGGCCCTCACTAAGCACAATCTAGTTTAGAAATGCATATAGCTTTTTCTCGAGTAAAATGTTTGCTTTGCTATACCACTATTGCCTATATAACCTCGAGACAAGCTCACGTATCCACCTATGCCAACCACTACTATGTTTACTTGATGTAAACATCCCGGTATGTCAAGTCTAGGTTTTAAACACATTTTAACTAAGTAAACTATCACTCTAGTACACTATACTCATCAGAAAACCCTAATTGCACCTATGTGTTTACGGTTATCTTTAAAACCCTAATTGCTTATCTGAACTAGCTTGAAAGTGCTCAAAGCTTAGGTATGAGTTACAATAGGAACATTAGGACATATTAGACTCCCTATATCATATTACAACTCCCTAAAACTTGGGTACAAGTCCCATAAGCACAAAACCATAACTAGGACATAACTTCCCGGAAACTAGGTTAACTTTCCCAAATCTTCACCATAAGCTACCACCACTTAGTATAAGCCTCCTAGGACTTAATCTTAGTCACTAAACACTCATAGGACCCAAAACTAGGCACTAAACCGTAGGCAAAAACCCTAAACTCTATCTAGGCAAAACTAGTTTAAAACTAAGCCTAAAACCTAAACTAAGCTACCTTAGCACCTCAAATCTAGTAACCAAGCACCCTAGCACCTTCCCTAAACCTAGCTAGCACCCTAGTACCTCCCTAGCAAACAAGCAAGAAGGTGGATCACCTCCTTGTCACCACCTTGCTCGTTGGGTTCACTACCACCACAACCGGCCTAGGGCAGCCCTCTAGGTCTTCGACAACACCCTCTAGCTTTTCATACTCAGCCTCCCCCCTCCTCGCCACCTCCTTCTCTTCTTTCTTGCTCACTACTCGCACGTACCCTATAAATAACGACCCCCTTCCTTCCTTTCACTTCACACCTCCCTCTCTTCTCTATCATATACATTTCTGTAGTACTAGATCATTAGAACCCTTTGGAGTCGAGTACAATAGCCTTGATCCTTGTCGAGTTAAGTTTGTGGCCGAGAAACCCTAGTTGGTCACGTTACACCTTGCACGACCTATGTAAGCTTCATTTTTGATCCTAGTAGCCTTAGTACTGACCTAGAACACTTAGGATATGCCTTAGAAGCCTTAGATTCGCCTTGAACCTTTTCTTTTAGAAGTTTTCATTTAGAAACCTTAATTTTAGATAATTACATGTTTATGTGCTAAATTACTTTATTATGTGATATAATCTGAATTATGAGACTTTATTTTAACTAAACATAAGCTAGGAAACTTAATTATCTTATTAGAATACAATTTGCTTGGAAAAAGGACTAGTTTTTGGCATTTCTTAAAAGTTATAAGTATAACGACTCTTTTTGCAAAGTTCTAAAACCCTGGGATAGAAAGTAAAATAAGTTATAAACTTAAAAGGACTGTTTTGTAAATATTATTAAGATAAGGGTATAAAGGGTAAATATTGAAAGTTAGTATAGCTAAAGGACCATTTTTGACATTTCTCTAAAATATATAAGTATAGGGACTAAATGTGTAAAAGTTAGGAAGTTATATGCTTAAATGTTATAAGTTTATAAGTTCAGGGTAGAAAGTGTAAATATGTAAACTTGAAGGGTATATACGGACTATTTTCATATAAGTGGAAAACCTATTAAAAGCATAACACAATACTAGGGAGCTTCATGTAAGGGGTATCATGTGGATATTTCGTTTTGACGAGTTTGCTAGCTTTACGATTTAAAGTGCTCTGGCTCCTCAAACGATTATTGCATGACCTCTGAATTATGATGACCCGAACGGTGTTATGTTATAACTAAACTTAATAACAACATATCTCAATAATAGGGAACTTCGTGTGAGGAGTTATATATGTTAGGATCACGTTTCACGTAATCTCTCAAGTCTCGGTCATTTCATAATACGTAATATGTTAAGAACGTTTATAGCTCGAGGTTGTTTAGACCTCATCTAGGGATTACACAATAATAATGAATAACACAATACGCACCGGAATAAACAAACACATCATTATTATTGCTACAAGGTTTCTTTGCCATCATCTCTACTCTAATATTACAAACACAATAAGCCCCAATACTACGTGATCAAGTGTAGTACGGTTACCTAACAATAACAGGAATCATAAGATTCTTGAGGCTTAAACCAAACACACTAGTCTAGGCGATTCCAGCCCTAGACACACATACACACACACACGTTTTACTGGACTTTACATTTTGACACACATATAAAACCTATTCCTTGTATTCTCTTTATGTAATAGAGAACTAGGGTTACAAAATACTACAAAGGACTAAATTGTAATAACTTCTTTGTAAAACAAGTCCCTTGTCTTTTGCATTCTTCATTCTTCACTTTGTCTTCCTAAGTCCTTCATCTTTCATATATTTTGTCATATCAACTCAAATATTAGACTCAACAATCTTCCCCTAGTTGATAATGACCAAACCTTGTAATCACGAACTTCCCCTGAAGCTAGTATATATTGAAGATAAATGAACTTCCCCTTAATCCATGCTATATTACCAAGGATCTTCACGTTGCAGCTTCTATTTAAATTTTTTTCCCTTTTTGTCATCATCAAATAGGGGACAAGTGTAAGCAACCTTAATCTTCACAACCACCAATCAATATTATACGACCAATCCATCTTTCCAATGTTTCAAAGTCACCCACCATTAAGTTTTCAGCATCTATAAATAGACTTGAAATAGTAGAAATCAAAACTAGCAGTAGTAATATCAAGTAGCAGTAGAAAAACCTTGATCTTCATAATCACCAACCAGTATCATACATCCAATTTAGTCCTTTAATGTCTTGAATTACCCACCATTAAGAACATCAAAACGCTTACTTATTAAATGAACTCAAGACGTAAAAATCCCAAATCTTCAGTAAGAATACCAACGAATAATCATGAAAACTTTCACCTTGATGTAGCACATAAATGGTTAAACATTTAAACATTAAGCTTCCCCTGAAACCCATATGTTAACCATTTGTTGAATCTTCAATTCTGTAGGCTCTATGTAATGAATACTGATGAATAAAACTAAGTATTACCAATTTGATGCTGAAGTAGAACAACCCAAACTTGTATCTTATATCTTGTACTAAAACTGACTTCGAACGTATACTTAACATATAGGGAGATCACAATCTCTTGACAATAAACACTGAGCACAATAACGTAACTCCTTCAAGTGTTTGTCAATTCGTGGTCACTTGAACGCATGAACAAGTTATCTTCAAATCGTCACACCAACTTTGAGATATGATAAAACAAAAATCCGAATAATTCCACTTCATCGTCAAATAGGTGATAAAAACCTTTCTTCATAATCAATTAAATCAAATAAGAACGAGCCTTTGTATCTGTTAAGAACCATGTAAACCAAAATCCAAAAATCTCTTGTGTGTGTAATCAAAAACTCCAAAATTTAGTTAATCCATGTGTGTGTTCTAAACTCCACATCTTCCCCTCACTTCTTGTAACACATGTTCACCAAAGCTGCTTTCAAACATTCATGTAAACCAAACAATCTGCGTAACACATTGAACCATGATCCAAATATGTATATCAATAATATTCTGACCTATTATATAAGTTTCCTTTTAATATAAGAACCGAACCATGTGAGAAGATCAATAACAATTAAAGACACCGACCCATGATCAAATCTGAATCTTCAATCACATTCACTAGATAACAATCTCACAGCCCAATATTATTAAACCAATATTTAAATTCAGGCATGTAACAAACAATATCCCAATCTCAGATGTATAAAGCTTAGTACCAGCCCAATCAATTGATCACCAGTTCACCTAAACTCTCTCTCCCATGTATCACCTAACATGAATCTTTATGCATCAGACTTGAGCCATGAAGAGCGTAGTTAAACATGTATTCTAAAAACGAGCAGTAGGAATATACTAAGCAGCAGTGGAAACGATTAAGTGCAGTAGTGGTAACGTGAAGCTAGCAGTGGAAACAATCAAGGCAGCAGTGGAAATAAAAGTTGTATTAGCAGTGGAAACGAATTAACTGGCAGTGGTAACATGAAGCTAGCAGTGGAAAAATTATCTAGAGCTAGCAGTATCCCACACACTGACCAGTACTAACTTCTTCACAGATTTTCACATTAGTAACAAATATATGAACATCAGAGGACCACGCAACCATATTCATATAAATCTTTCATGGACCACCAGCAGAATTAACGTGTTGTTCTGAGTAAAAGCATAAACAATCAAACAACACAAGTACCTTCACATTAGTATCTTTACTCCACGCTAGCAAAACCCTAACTCTCTTGTAATCCACGTACTACTCAGATTCCACATTAACAATCTTTAAACATCAGAACCATAACAGAAGGATATCACAACTTGTTGTTCACGTCATGGTCACTAAAACTCCAACAAGGATATCGACAGAAAAACAATAAACACAGCAGCATCAACGATTAGGGTTTGCTCACCAATTCATCCTATTATCATAACTTTAATCATCGACCCATTATATGTAATCTATACTGCCACACTCTTAAAATAAATCAATAAATAGGATGAGGTGATCATGTGCGAATCAACCTAAGTATCTAGACGACGCCCTTATAGTGTCGCTAAAACCCTAACTTCACCAAAAATCACCAATACATATATCAAACTTCCATGATGAATATAATTGATATAAAACGAATTCAGGAAGTTAAATATCAAAGAAACCCTAAAAATTCGAAATATTATACCTCTCTCTACAGCAGTTTTCGATACCCCAGAACTTTCACATAAAAGCACAGATTGAAGATCCCTCTGGTGGAAATCTTCCTTGATATATAGAGAAGTTCCAGTAAAACTTTCAGCGCGATCCATCGGTTAACGAAGGAGAAATCGCCTGTACAAAACTGTCCTGCAGTGAGTTACGAAAATTGAACCAAAATCGAATTTTTTCTTGTTTTCTTCAACCTTCGACAAATAAAACCTTGCTTAATCCCATGACCATGAGCCCCTTGGCTCTGATACCATATGTTAAGAACGTTTATAGCTCGAGGTTGTTTAGACCTCATCTAGGGATTACACAATAATAATGAATAACACAATACGCAGCGGAATAAACAAACACATCATTATTATTGCTACAAGGTTTCTTCGCCATCATCTCTACTCTAATATTACAAACACAATAAGCCCCAATACTATGTGATCAAGTGTAGTACGGTTACCTAACAATAACAGGAATAATAACATTTTGACACACATATAAAACCTATTCCTTGTATTCTCTTTATATAATAGAGAAATAGGGTTACAAAATACTACAAAGGACTAAATTGTAATAACTTCTTTGTAAAGCAAGTCCCTTGTCTTTTGCATTCTTCATTCTTCACTTTGTCTTCTTTAGTCCTTCATCTTTCATACATTTTGTCATATCAACTCAAATATTAGACTCAACATAATAGGTTGCTATATTATTTAGCTTATTTATCTTAATGTATTAAGTCCACTAAAACGTCCAATGGGCCATAAAGCCCACGACTTGGACAAGATAGGAAGGAAGGGATGTTGCCCTAGTCCTTGCCTATAAATAGAACTCTTATGTAAACATTTATCTTGTTGGTTTATTGAATATGTTAGCTAAACTCTTGTCAAATTCTATATCATATTTCGTAGATCAACCATCTCTATTTCTCATCTCATTTCTTATCAAATCTATACTTGTGTTTACAAAATGGTGACCTAACAAGTGGTATCAATCGCTAGAAGGAGGTATAGTTTTGTTTTTGGATTCGTACGCACCAAAAATTCCTTTTTATTCTCGTTATTTTTTATAAAAGTTCAAATCTTTTGCTTGGTTTTTTGATTTCTAACACATCTTTACTTCTAAAACTTGTGTTACAACACATTACAAACAAAAAATTTCAACTTTTCATTCAAAAATAAAAGATTCGAAAAAATTTGTACTATTTTTTGAAAACATTCAAATTTGCGAAAAGTTTGTAAAGTTTGCAACTTTCTTTAAGATTTCATCATTTTAAGGTTAATTGTACAAGAATCTTTGATTAAAAACTCGTTCTTGGTGTGCTTTATTCAAAAACAAAAATCTGCCAACTTTTTGTACTTGTTTTCGAGATCACTAAAGTTTTCGAGAACACTAGACCCTAAACTTTCGAGAACACACCTCGTTGCTCCATAAGTGTTACCGTTGCTTACTCAGTGCTTTTCTCTCTTGTATAAGAAAGAAAACACTTTGACTTGTTGGATATTTTTGTTATTGTATAATCTCCAAAATTTTAGGATCACTTTTCGAAAATCTTGAAAAGTTTCGAGAACTCTACATAAGTTTCGAAAACACCTCTTGTTCTCGATATATTGTGTATTTTTCGAAATCTCTTTCAAATCTTTCGAGAACTTCTTTGATCTCCTTAGTCGTTGCATTCTCGATAATTTGCTCATCTTTTCTCGATAATCATCACTTTATCGAGAACAAGCTGCTTTTATCGAGAACACACAACATTATCGAGAACACACCAAGTTTTCGAGAACACAAGGACTTTAATTGTTTTCAAGAATTTCCTCAACCAAAGTTTCGAGAACACACTTGAGCAAGTTTTCGAGAATTGGCTTAGCATCTATACCTTCTACAAGATCCATTCACACACAAGTCTTCAATCATGTCTCAACCACCGTACTACAACCTTCATCAACAACAACCATATCATCAATCACAACAGTATCGTCAGCAACAACCGTTTCAACAACAATTGTTTCAACATCAACAACCTTATCAACAACATCTCATGATGCACCAACATCAACAACAACAACCCTTCATCATTCAACAATCATCAATGCAACAAACACTTTCACTGTCAAAATAGACTCATTGGTTTGACCAAATGTGTGAAGTTATCACTACTCAACAATCATGACATGAAGCAGGATCACTTGATACACCCCCTATGCTCACACCCGGTAACTACGTTCAATGGGCAAGTCGATTCCTATGGTTTATTGAACTCAAGAAACCCCATGGCAAATACATGAGAAAAGTGATTATTGAAGGTCCTTTTGAAACACCAACTACAACTGTAGTAGGTGACTTGAATGTTAATCCACCAAGACCCGACACTATAGCCCCAGTTCCTGACAATCAACTCTCTGCTGAACAACTACTTCATAAAGAAGCAGATGAATATGCAATGATTTACATTCTTAAAGGAATACCAAATCTAATTTTTTGTAGTGTTGATGCTCAAAAGATAGCTAAGGCTATGTGGGAACACGTTCATCTCTTAATGGAAGGCACGCAATTGAATCAAGAGGACATGGAATCTAAGCTTTATATGGAATACACACACTTCATGATTGAACCAATGGAATCACCTGAGTCGTATTACCATCGCTTAACAAACATTATTAATGACCTTGACAGACAGAATATCATCTTACCAAAGATTGCCATCAACACGAAGTTTCTTGGATGTCTCGTTCCTGCTTGGCAGAAGTATGTGACATTTGTTCGCCAAGCAAAAAATCTTCATGATACACCATATGGTTTGTTGTATGATTACCTGAAGCACCATCAGCATGAAGTGAAAAAAGATAGAGCTCTTCGAGGAAACTACTCACCGCCTCCAACTCAAAATTCTTTGGCACTCATTGCTCAATCCCATGTTGCTCCTCTACCATTGTCAAACCATGCTTACGTTCAAGAACAAAACTACTTTAACTACCCTCATCAGCACCCATCTCCTCAAACATCTTCTTATGATTCTACACTGCAACAACATGCAAATCAATTTGCCTCTTATGACAAGCATGACACTTTGTACAACAACAATATTGCTAATGATGATGATGACGACGAGGACTTCAACAACTTTAATCAAGGAATTGCACTCATTGCTCGGGCTTTCAGCAAATTCTCAAACAAGTCCAACAGTCGTCTTCGCACATCTTCAAACACAAGGAATCAAGCTGTTATTCAAGATGGTCGGGTTGAAACACATAACCGTAATAGTGGAAGATTTGGCTCAAGCGGATATATGGGTAATTCAAGTACTGGACAAAGGTTTAACAACAATGGGGGATTAAGGAACAACACTGGTGCTCCTCAAAAGAAGGCTGAAGTTGTTA